>JAPDSC010018016.1:0-21249 GCA_026290005.1 Latrodectus geometricus
ACGTGTTCTTTCCTTAAAGAACAACAACCATATGAATCAGTTGTGCCCTGTCCTTTTTCATTACCTACTCGCAATGCTAGAAGGTCAATAAAATACGTCGCAATTGAAGTTTGCTGGTAGACAGGACAATCTGATTTCATACCTTTTATGTAATCCTTTCGAATATCTTTAATATGTTTGTGTAATGCTCTGGCCAATTCGAACTTCTCACGGTCATTTTTTGTCCTTAGTTCTGAATTTGGGTTGAGAAGTACATATTTGTACGTGTGAGATATATAGTCAAACCAACAAGCCAACCAAGTAACTGTGTTATTATGAACCACTTCTTTCCACTTTCCTCCAATAGATGGTTTGGGTATCGGCGCTTTTCGTCCTAAATTAATACAAACATCACCCGGAGTTATCCTTCGCTTCAGCTTCCCCATCTTAGGATGTTTTCCTCTTCCTCGGAATATTCCAGGAATCTCAACTTTAAAATTACCTATTTGTTCCTTATTCCCGTCAACGAAACACCATTTGTATTTTTCTTCTAATTTCTCACGTTTCAGTTTTTGTTTTTTTCTAACATGCAAAGGTAGTTCTTTCTTAGCCTCAGATTGTTTGTCAAAATAATCGCGTATTTCTGTGAAATCACATTTATTGATGTCCACAATCAATTTCTTTTCTTTTGGAGTCATCTTTCTTCGCCAATCTCGGAGGAAATTTTCATTGAATACTTTCATTTTTACACGTTTATCATTTAGCATCTTGGCGTAAAACGTAGCAATTTCTTCAGCTTTTGTATTTAGCTTGACACGTTTGTTATTATATTTAAAAGAAACTTTTTTTGGTAAAGGTGTATATTTAGGTGGAAACATGGGACCATTGTGTTTAAGATTCCGCCACTTTGCTCTTTTCTGATGTTTCTTTTTTACTTTGTGCATGCATACTTTGCAAAGTTTTTCCGGACATTTAAATCGAATTTTTTTCATGATTATTATAGGTTTATTTAAAACATGAAAAAGGATTTGTAAATAAATATATTATTGATAATTTCATCAATTTTAATTAAAAACATTCCGCCATTTATGATCGAAATTTATTGAGATTTACTTTTATTTTGTGCCATACATACACCAACATCCAAAAATGCGATCTCCTTTATAAAAAAAAAAAATGTCTGTTACTCCACGTTCAAACAGATTAAAATAAAATTGTTTTACCCGAAATTAGATTAAAAAAAGCTGAAGCTTAGATTAGGCTGTCAGGAAAATTATTTTAAAATAAGAATAGTGTCATGAATTTATCATAATACAACCCAAAACTTAAGTTTGTTCAATTCGTGAATATCAGAATTAGTTTTTATTCATTCTTAGTGAAGAAGAAGATCCCACTCAATAACAAAATCTAAAATTATTTTAGTTCTTATTTTTAAATTCTAGTTTTATTACATGAGAAACAAATATTTTGGGACACTTTTTTCATTAAGGAGTGGAAGCGGTAATCTATAGCAACTAAAGTTATTCCAACTCTTGATTATACATTCGGCAGTAAGAACTTTAAAATTAGATAAAGTTATCTAAAGTATAAAAATAAATTAACAACTCTTTCAAAGTAAAAACAAACGTTAATTATATGATTCAACAGAAACAGTGAAAAATTTAATAATAATTGAAATTTTAATAAATAAAATTGCGAACTACATAGGATATTTGAAAACATTTTTATTCATACTCTATCGTTTTAAGATTAAGTTACAGCATTTAAAACATAACACGGATTGTCAAAAACTCATTCACTCCATATTAGTAATTTTAATAAACAATGTGGACAACTATTAAAGCAATTTTGAGTAAACAATATTGAAAGTTGCTTTAATGACATAAATAATTACATTAGCAATTTCTAATCATGCTGAAAGAGTGAAATTTATAATTTTTGTTCTAACTCAAGTGTCCCAATATTTTAAAAGTTTGACAAATAATGCTTAAAAAATTAACATAAAATGCTTATATGAAATAATTGAAGAAATCCATATGCATTAATTTTACGAAAATAATAATATTGTATATGAAAAATAATAATAATAATGTAATACGAAAATATTCGTTTATAGAATTATTAATTATAAATATTAAAAAATTCATTATTGGCATTCATATAAGCACCATTTCTTAAAGATAAGAATTTCATTTATTTTCTATTTAACTTAAGTTGTGTACGAATTTCTGTACAGAGTTAGTGCTTTTGCTTGCATGGATTATGGAAAGGATAATTTTTCCGGCAAACAAACCACGGTTACAGAACAGAAAATTGGAAACTCATTCACTGTTAGTTTTTAGCATGATTATTTTATCTCCGTTTATTTTTACATTCAAATCAGGTGATACTAAAAATAATGAGAAAGAATCTGGTAGTTTTCAATTTCAAAGTATGTTTAAGATAAGTTAATGATTGCTATCTTTGAAGCCATATTAACACTTTATTGCGTCAATTGTTAATTTGACAGCTAGGGCTTTTAATAAATCCTCGATTAACACTGGTGATTATGTTAATCAATATTTGACTAGTGTTTATTTATCTCATGAGTCTTAAAACTCACTTTTACTTAACTCTGATTATCGCTAGAAGTCCCGGTTAGTTAAAGAACACTTAATCAACGATTAGAGTTAATTAGATTTAAATCTGTTCAAGATTTAGTGTTCTTTAATCAATGTTTAGACTGTAAAGATGCCAAAAGAAACATCAAACTTTTCTTAGTCGATAATTAGATTTAATCAGAACTTTGATATATCTGACATTAAAAATCATTCATAAATGTTTTGATAACAGATCAAAAAACCATCATTAAAATGATTTTAATGAAAATGAACTGAATAAAATGAAGAGAAAAAAAACTTTACCACAATTTCTTTCTTATTAATTTTACTTTCTCTCTCTTTTTCTCATCACAGGAATAAAATAAAACTCTAACTATCTCCTGTCTCTCCAGTCCATATCAGACTATGGCCTCTCAAACAATTCGACTCCTTAGTAGTCAGTCACTTGCCTTAGTTTTTCAATTTGTTATTTTCAAGTTCTTGAGATGCTTATTCAATCTCTATGAGCCAACTCTTCCTTGATCTTCCTTTTCTCTGACCATGACACTGACCTTTAAAAAAATTTTTTGTAGATCGGTTGCCATTCATTCTCTCCATGTGTCTCAGCCATTGGATTCTTTTCGATTTTATATGGTTTATTTTATCTTTTTCTTAAAGCAGTTTTTGAATTTCATAATTGTAACGCTTCCTCCAAAATTCACCATTTTGATAGATCTAAGTATGGCTCTGAAAACCTTCCTCTCCCAAGTTATTAACATTTTTTCATTTTTTTTAAATGAAAGTCTAAGTCTGTGATCCATAAATAACAATTGGTTTGATCAAAGTTTTATACACTAATAGTTTCCTCTTTTGTACTATCTTAGATCTTATTAGTTTCTGTAACGAAAAAAAAACTGCAATTACTTGCATTAATATTTTATTTGATTTCTGGCATCATATCATTATTTTCTGTGACTCAATTGAACCCAAATACTTAAACTCTGAGACACTCTTAAATTTACTTTCTTAAGTTTTAAGTTTTCTTAAGTTCAGTATCTGGATCAGTTTCTTTATAATGCATTATCATATATTTAGACTTTTTTTATTAATGATTTTTAATCCAAAAACGTCAGCCTCTTTAACTAACTTATTAAATAATTTAATCTAGACATTCTTGCTTTTAGTTATGAAAATCGCATCATCTGCAAATGCCTAAACTTGTGTCATTCTGTTGAAAATTGTACCGTCTTCTATTTGATAATGTGTTGCGAACCACTTTCTCCAGGCATACATTAAGAAAAAATATGGATAATATGTCTCCCTGTCTCAATCCAGTCACTATACTGAATTCTCTAGACAGTTTATTTTGAAACTTCCCTTTTACCTTTGTTGATACAACTGTCATTTTTACTAATCTAATGAATTTTTTTATGAATAATAAATTCATACAAAGCTTTTAGTATCATTACTTTATTTATTAAATTATAATATTGTCTAAAATAAATAACAAATTGGTGTATATTTATATTCTTTTCATGACATTTTTCCAGATATTTCTTTAAAATAAAATGCATTAAAAAATTCTAAGATAAAATAAAAACCACCATGGAGATAAATAGTGAAAAACAAACTTGATTCATCAAATATAATATGATAACTATAATTATTATACATTTTACAGAGACTATCGAGATTTTGATATTATTTGCCTTTTTGGTACACACTATAGTAATTAAGGCTTTAAAGAGTCAAATCTCATCTCAATAGTCATGTATATGATCCAGTGTTATGTTTCACACAAATTTTAAAAAATGTGATTCGTTTAGATGGTAAATTTATTTTTATTATCTAAGTAATATTGCAATATTTTAATTATAAAAATTAGTCCAGTGTATTACGGAGCAATAATTTCTGATTTTGAAAATCTTTTGTTCAAAAATGAGATAAGATATTCATCGCCGTCCCTCCGATATAAAATTACTCTTATTCTTAAATTTGAAACACCGCATTGAATGATGACTCGCTTTTGAAAGTTTCTGCTTTAAAAGACGAAAGTTTTTATTTAAAATTGTTTGATTCACTGGCCTCCAAAAGTTAAGCAACAATAGATATTTGGATTATTTTCCAAATGAATGAATGTAAAAACACCAAATTTTTAAACATGTGCACTAAACAGGTACGTACTGATTACAACATAGAAGTTTAGAGAACATGAGGTGAGAACAACATAGAAGCTGGAAAAGTCTATTCTTGGAAAAAGAAATAATCACAGTTTTATGTGGTAAAATGTTATAGAAGCATAACAAAGTAGAGCTTTAATAAGGGATATGACCACCCCTAGCTTACTGAATGGCGGCATTTACATTGCCAATTAAGTTATTAACAAAACGGGAAACGAGGAGCAGACACGGAGTAAGCTGTTTACCAGCTATCCTACAGACCTTGGAGTGGGACTTAAAGCAGTAACCACATTTTACCAAGATAGTCTCACAGGTGATCTTTTAGATACAGGTATTGAGATCGAGTTGTCCTTTCTATTCGCTCCAAACCAAGATGCTCAAGATATTCTTCAACAACTACAGTTTGATGAGGTCGTTTGTGTTCGCATCCAAGAGAATGAAATCATTGCATCGGCATATACCGACATATGAATAGGGATCTCATCCCGATATCTCACACCAGTCCCAGTTCCTCCCTGAAACACATGCAGGTCAGTGTGAGCTTGCTCAACCTATTATTACACTGAATGGTGTGTCATTGTTCCACAGTGTTAGATTGATGGCTTCTGGTGCTTTGTTTCCTCATCAATACACATCCTGAATCGCTCTCGCATTTGAATCTGGACTTGGCTGAAAAAAGTACAAAAGCCCATTGCTGTCTGATCCAGGAAACTTGTTCTCTTGCCCAAGATAAGCAGGCTTTTCTCTGTCGTTTTGTGAGAGGGACACGCACAATCAGTAGCCTGGCAGGCCTAAATAAGTATCAGTTGTCTCTTGAAAAACAGATTTTAGATGGTTACGAAACTTCTCAATAACTATTAACAATTTTCTTTCAGTTAAAATCATTTTCTGTTTTATTATAAGAACATTTTATTTAATGTAATATATTTATTTAGTTTTGAAGATTATCTTTTAGCTTGTTCAAAAAGAAGTTTTAGATCGTAGCACTTATTTTGTTCTCGAGCAAATTCTCTGTCACATGTTTTACTCAAATATACATATAATTTATAAAAGTATAGATTTAATTAAATTTCATATTCTATTTTAAGTTAATTTGTGTGTGTGCATTAACTATTTCATAAGCAATACAAGAAAGAGGCGGACTAGTCTCTTTTTTTAATTTTACATTTCATCATTTTCTAAACTCAAATTTCTGTAGCATTATTTTTTTTTACGAAATGATCCTTTAATCACAATTTATTCACATTATGTAATAAACAAATGAACCAAGTTTTATCGTTTGTAATAAAGGAAACACAGTTTGAGCACAGTCTCTCCCTATTGAACTGTTGGTTACCCTATTAGATATTATTCATTCAACATGTAATCGAATATTCTCCAGTAGTTACAGTCATACCAAAATGTGTTTTCAAAATGTGCAATAAATATAAAATGTGATGTAATATAGCATTACTTCTTATAAAAATAAAGTTTGAAGGAATATTATTTTGAACAAATGCTCCTAGGGGGGGGAGGGTAGGATTTTTAGCTACAGCAATCCTTCATGATTCTTTCTACAGCCAACCATTTAAACTTTTTCCTGGTAACCATTTTCCATTTATATAAAATGAATCTTGCGTCTATTGCTTTTTGGCGTTGAGAATTGTAACGACTTCAATCCTGAGAAAACCATTTTTATTTCTATACATTGCAATAACACTACCTATATTGACAGGAGTTGCAAATAAGTCACCTTTATGAAAGTATTTAGATACAGTTAACCACGACATTTCTAGAAGTACTCTTGTGCTTAGTATTTGTTGAATAATTTTTCTACTGGTATCGATCTCTTTATAGCTCCAGAATAGTTTAATTTACATATTTAATGCTATTTTTCTTGAATAACTTTCGAAAAGCTTTCTATATAATTCTGATAGCTTTTCAAGAAAGTGAAACAAAACATTTATTTGTTACGAAAACTTGAACTAAATATGTTACTAGTTTCGATTATCCTTTTTGTAGGACCCCTTTTATTTTCGTGGATTTTCCGAAGAAAAACTTGTTCTATTTACTTTTCATTCTCCTTGTTTAGTGTGATACTTTTTACACGTATGAGCCATGAGACTAAAATTGACCTGGCTTATTACACAATGATTCTAAATTCAATGATAATTTTACCACGAGAAAGTTGATCAGGTAATTTCTTCTAGTTCTGTAGTGTTTACGTACCCTCCCTTTTTCCATTTCCGAATTCACTTGAATTTGCACAGAAAGTTTTTAATAATTGCTTTAGTTATCTTTTATTTTATCATAGTCTTGCACGAAATACGCTAATTACACATATTTCGAATGTCGTCACATCAACTGAGATTAATTCTTACGATTCACACAAAAATGATTTTTTTTTATTACATTAATCACAGCTTGAGCATTCTCCAGGGTATCTGGTTCAGTTTGTTTTTCTCTCAACAACCATTGTTTTGCACACGAAAACTAATTACACAGGAACATACATGACTTTGATTGTTTTGAGTTTATTTTGAATCACTAAAATATCCAAATCCATGGTGGTTGCTTAAATCAAGAATTGCCTAATCAAAAGCTAAGACAATATGCATTCAGCTGACAGCTCAACTTAGATTATTTGACACCAAATAAAAAATATTGTGTCTCACTCTCGTATGAATTGTTATATGTTAAGCCAGCAGTAAAATCAATGTATTCAAATACTATTTTTTCGGTTTAACGTAAATTTAAAATACAAAAGAAGATTTTAAGAAATCGTTTTAAATAAAGAAAAAATAACTAGGTAAATTTCATGTCACTTAAGATTTTTAGAACCTAGCAAATGAAATATACAACTTCAAAATAAGATATATAAGATACATAAAATTCAGTTTACTCGATAGTTTTCAGAATATCAAAATTTATTGCTAGCTAGGAGCATCATCATTCCAAGGATATTGAAGAATAGAATTGTGGTTATATAATTTTTTGCTTTTAATTTTTGGCGATTGTTTTCAGTTAAGGAAAAATTATGTCACAGTATAAAAACAATCCGAACATAATGTATTATTATTCAACATTTCGCAATAATTTACGAAAAATACATTTCAATCGATTACTTTAATTATTATCCTATCAAAAAATAAAATTATTTTAGGAAATGTGTGTGTTCTTTCTTATTTGCAATTTTTTTTTTCAGTCACACGGAGATGTCTAGACCATGGGCTGTTCCATTTTCTTTTTAAACAGTAACTAATACTCTTTAATTATTTTACCTTATATTAAGAACTTAAAAGAATTTTTAATCAGTTCTCATCGAAACTTTTTAAATTCTACTGTGAATTCCGAGGTTCTGCATATCCTCGAAAAAATCCTGACAGCACAACAAGCACTGTTCTTTCATAGATATCCACTCACAAATTAAATCACTTCTGAAGATTTGCATGTTATTATATATCTGAGTAATCTTATATTTCAGATATTTGCAATAATATTAAGTCTTGTTCTTTACGAGAAGTTTCGAAGCAAAACTATCAAAATTTCTGAAAAAGTCGTTTATTTTACGCAACCAACCGCCGATAACTGCTAATGAGAAAATGTGATAGCACATTACACTTGATAGAGTTATTGACTTTTATGACAATGAATATTAATGTATCCTCAACAATCGAATTATATTTCGCAAAAGAATTAAAAACTTAAAAATATTACTACTTTTAAATTCTAGCTAGAAAAATATAATCTGCAAATATGTAATTAAAGCATTTCATACTTAATATGTGCAAAACTGAGACATGATTATTTTAAAGTTGATGCTTTTATGATAATAATTTTACTTTCGATGATAATTGATAAATTTTATTAAAGAATGAATTTTTTAAATCCAATTTCATTAATTTTGTAATGAAACTTGGTAAAAAAACAATTATTTTATGAACTTTATACATAAAATTTCAGATAAAAATACAGATTTAATTGATTTAAAATTTTCTTTTGAAAATTTGTTTTTATATAATTATTACAAAACAATTTTTTTATTTATTAGAACACAAAAAAATGAATATTATACTGTAAGCTTATTGTTAGTAAAGTAACAAGAGCCTTAATGAAAATCCTTCTTCATGTAAACTGGAGAGTGATACTTAATGTGATTCGAAAGCTTCTTACCGAAAAGAAAAGCATTAATCATCAGATAAGGAAATTTGCAAGTGACTTTTTCTATATACCATTGCAAAGGAATTAAAAATAATTTTTCAACTTTATGTTTAATAAGAAAAAAGATGATTTTAATGAGATGTGTTAGCTTTTGTTAAAGTAAGGGAATTAAAATATATATGGAAACGCGCGTATATACAAAGAAGTGGATCAAATTTATCATTCGCATCAACTTCTTTAATTTACGTTATATTTTGTGCTACTGCTATGATGGTTAATTTGTTAATATTTTTATAAGCAATTATTTTCAATTATTTTGATTTAAAGGAACAAATTAAGAATTGTTCATATCTTTTAACATTACAATGCTAATATAAATTGATAAGCATTATTAATTTTTTATAACATTATTAGGGCAGCGGTAGCTTTGTCGGTTAGGACATCAGTCTCGCAATCACAAGGTTGTGGATTCGATTCCCCGCCAACTAAAGACCGTCGTATTCATTAATGGCGACTAGGACACGTAAAATATGCCGTGGTCGCAATGTCCTACATGTTCCCATTCCAAATTAATACCTCCGGGAGTGATAGGAGCCCAGCCTTGTGTCTTCCTTGGCTTCCTATCTCTAAATTCGAAGACCAGATGGTGCTGCCATCTATGAGCCAAGTTGTATTTATCCTTTTGAAAGGGTGCTCTGTTCAAAATCGGAAGATGCTCTTTCTAATTTCATTCGCCCAGTCTCAGAGGGCCGGCTTGGCTCCGCCAAGTATCATAAGTAACAACAACACAACATTATAAATTTATTAGAGAATGGGGTTACTTAAAAAAAAGTGTTCTACCAAATTTTCCATGGACAAAAAGTTTTTTTTTTCGAGGAAAAGTAAATACTTATTAACGGCAAATTTTCTTAAACTGCTTGTACATGCTTTTTGGGTTTCTTTTAATGTTTATAAAATATACTATCTAGCTAATGATGCAAATTTTATTCAAATAAAGAAATAAAATATTAGGAGAGGGAAAAAAATAAATCTATACAGGTTTTAAATACTGAAATAATTTCCTAAACAACGTTTAACAGCGTTATTATTTTTGTTTAATACTATAAATGTAAGTAATTCGTCCTTGACTTCTAAAAAATTATTGTATTCAATTTGAATGCACGTTTTCTTTTGAAAAAGATTGTATCTTTCTTATTATTAATTGAGGGAATTTTCTAATTGTACTTGCAATAAAAAATGATATATATGAATATCGTTAAAAAAAAGGAAAGATTAAAAATATTACCAATAAAATTATCATGAAGAACTGAATAGACCCACGGAAAACTTAAATTTTTTTACATATGGTGTTATCAAAATGTATAAATATATTTAAGTAATTGTAAAAATACTATTTGATTGAAATAGCATATATTTAATATTGAATTTGTCATTTTGATGAAAAATAGAGTATTTCAGTTTAGTACGGTATATGAATTTAAATAAATTAAGAATATTTAAATTGACTTCATAATCACAAATTAGAAACTTTCATGTGTAATGGTATAAATTTGAGATCAAATTAATTTTTTTAATTTTAATGGATCACCTGAATAAGAAAATCGCAGATATATTTTGTTTTGGCTATTTAAATAACAGGCTTTTGATAATTTAAAAAGTTACATTAAATTTTTTTCGTATAATAAGTTTCTCGGACATAATACGAGAATTATAAAACTTAAATTTTGATTATTTTGATCTCTCACATTCAAAGATGGTTAAACTCTTAGAAATTTTTGCTGGATTCAGAGCAAAAATATTATAAATATTATATAAAAACTAATAATTAAATTATTGTAAATATTAGATTGCTATTATTTTAGTGCTTTCTTCATAAAGTATACAGGCCAGTTAAAGTAACATAAGGTTTAATTAATGGTAAAGGTGATTAAGGTAATTAAGTGTCCCCCAGTTAGTTCAGCTGAGAAAGAGATTCTTAAGCTGTATTTATTTTAATTTTCAAAAGCACCAATAAAAATTAATTATTTCATATTTAAATTTTTTAACAAAAGATGAAATATAAATGCGGAGCTAAGTTTTTACTTTTTTATAATTTTTAAAAGAACTCTTTACTGATAAAACTTCCAGTGGACAGGCATCTGAAATTAAAGACATAATGTCTATCCAGCTAACAGCTTTTCTCCATTTACTTTGAATTAATTCCGAAAATTTTACATATAAAAGCGTACTTAAAGCCTTTATGCATTTATGACTATAACTCATATATGTAACTGAGCGGAATAGTGTGTTTCAAATTTTAAAAATATTCGGATTCAGTTTTAATCAAGGTATTTTACATTAATCTCACTGCTATATGTATTTATAAAAACAGAACTTGCATTTGTTTGAATGCTACAAAAATTATTAGTAGGTCATTTCCGTGTTTATATTAACTCAATATAAGGAAGTAAATGTAATTTAACAAAAGATTGAAAAGAAAACATTGAGCTAGAGCTCTATATTTGTAAAAAGCTTTAAAATCCAATTGTGTTTTTGCAGGATTATGTAAAAGAAACAATATTCCGCACACGCTATTTATCATAAATATTGATATCATTTCAGCCGTTCGAAAATCCCGAAATACGTACATGTTTTTCCTATTGCTTTGTATATAAATTTCTCAAGAAATCCTTCTATATATTCTACTATTTAATTTTTTATTAATTTATCTTTTAATATTAACCAGTTAAATAAATAATAACTTCTAAAATTTAAAATTAATTTAACCTTCAAATTAGTTTTTTCGAATTACCTTAATTTTTTTTTTTAATTGGTAATGGACTTCTAAATTTTTCCTTACTCAAATAAAGACAAATAATTTTTCTTCTACTCTTTCACCAACTTTTCAACAATATAATTATGTTAAAAAGGGACGTTAACATGAATTTTAGTAATTTACAATCACTTTTAATTAAAATAAAATAGAAATAGAAATTGTATTATTGTAAAAAAGTTAATATATTAAATGTACTCAAAAACAAGTCTTTACTGAAGAACTGTCCCTCAAACATTGTCAGCTTTAAAATTTATAGATAAACATAAAAATCTATAACAAAACTCCAAAAAAATTAAACCTAAAATATTTCATTTCTCACTAAAAGTGGTCTTAGTCATGGACGAGAATCTTACAAAATATTCCCAATTTTTAATGGAACTTAATTTTTATTTTTTTAGGGATTACCATTTTCATTAGTTTAATTAAAGACACTGCCAATCTCTTACTGAAAATAAAGCATTGTGCGTGCTTTAATCAAATGTGGAATATTCTTAATGCTTAAGGAAGAACTAAAAATCATTTATTCAATCGTAGGTCGTAATCAGAATTATTTATTTGTGATGTTTATTTATTTATTAACTATAAAGTAGTCTTTTGCTCTATTCAGATACGGATTAATGCTTACATCAATTTATTCTGTTTTTAATTGGTTCATATTGATTTGGCTATTTGGAAATTTAACCATGATTTACTGACTTCGGACAAATGTCATTTAATTTGGGTGATGAATCAATGGATTCATTTTCTTCGATTTGAAATTATTCAGATGAATGTTCCTAAAATGCATCCGTTGATACGTGTACGCCATTACCATGGTTCACACTCGATTTCAAATGGATTCGAGTCATGTGCATATTGGCTCAAGCCTTTTAACCATGATAGATGGCTACGGATGATGTATCAGTGACACCGATTCACTCAACGTGAAATACAAAATACACCAAATAATCAAATATTTTTCAAGAACATTTTGTTCACCAATCATTGATTTTTCCCTAACCCCTAAAGCAATGATTCCATAAACCAATTCAAACTTATTCAAGTCACGTACACTTTGATGCAAGTAGTTTAACGATCATCCATTGGCTTCAGACATTTGTAATTCATTTATAATGATGATCCGGTGAAATCAACTTGTTCAATTCGAAGTAAAAAATTTGTTTAATTCCTTTTTTCTCGAATATGATTCATTTCATGAATTCCAGAAACATGGTTCGGTTTTACATTGGTTCAAGCCATTCGAACTTTGATAATAAAACAGAAAAAAGCAAGAGAGACAACCATTTCATGGTTAAATTTCAATTCACAAGAACAATTTAAAGCTTTTATATTATGATATAGATTTTAGATTAGGTTCTTACCATTTCACTAGTTCTTTTAGCTTTCTCGTGTTATCCCGTGTGAAAACCAATGAATTTCACATTTTTTTCTGATTCATGCATATTAATCTTTCACTATGGTAAAATATTGAAATATATAACGGATGTGGAGTTATATACCTAGGCGATATAAAAAAATGAAAACATGTGTCAGTGATTTCAGGTGTCGAGCTTTAATTCCAAAGGTAGTAAATTTAAGAGGAATGGTGTAAATAGTGAAATTATATTGTCACAACATCAAATATAATGAAACTGCTCAGAGTGAATTATACATTTAACATTATTTGAAAAAAAAATTAAATTAAATGGTATAAGTGTTTATTATTAACCTCTATTAAGGATTATTGACAAACTGCACTAATTTTTAAAATCTTTATAAATTGTTAACTCAATCCAAATCGTATCTGAAAATATTTTTCCAAATAGAATAAGCATGTTTATTGCATAAAAATAATGAAAGTAAAAATATAAAATAGTTACATTGTATTACAACAGTTTGATTATATTAATACAAATCAAATAAAGAAAAATTATAGTTAAAGCAGTTAAGTTTTAATTTGATATTTTTATGCATATATATAATTAAAAGTTTTAATTAGGAGTTAGACAGTATTATTGTCACATATAATGTTTATGCAGCTCATAATTTCCTGAAATATTTTGATACCTTTTGGTAAAAGCAAATAAAATATTCGTTGTTGTAATTATTTGGATAAATAATTTATCGGTTTTATTTGTTGAGAATGTTTTCAAATTGCTCATTGCTTTAGAATAAAATAAATAATAACGGCTTCCAAAATTCACCAGGTATTCAAAAAGTGTTATTGTTTCTTTGGTACAATCCTAGATAACTACATTGTTAGAAAGAAACTTAAAAAAAAACAGTTGTTAAAAAATAAATCAAAGAACGATAAAACAAATTGTCATTATGCAATGAAACCAAGAGGCAAACAGCAGAATCAAATACGTTTTCTGAAGGGTATTCTTCAGATATATTTTCTTATTTATTATTTAATTACAGCCTCTCCGTATTTTTGTGAAAGTCGCTTTATTTGGAGTAGAAGGACCTAGATTCAATTCTAACCTTTATTAAACAGTAGTCGGTGAATATTTAGTTCTTTCTTTCTGAACACGTATTTGTTGAAGTAGATTCTTCGGATTTTTCCAAATTTTCTTCCTTGTAACATGTGAATATGACCTAGTATTTGGGAAACTTCTTGTGAAAAGGTAGTAAGCGATTGTATTACAATTCCTTACCATGGATTTTATCTGCTAGGTGCCATGGATTTTATTCTGATATCAGATGTCACGTTGCGTAGTTGCAGTACTCTAAGAAATTCACGAACGATATTAATTTTCATCACTGTTCATTGTAGACATAAACAGAAAAAATGAAACAGTGTTCTGAATTTAATAAATTTCCTACCTGAAAATAGTTTTAAACAGAAAATCCTTTTTGTATGATACATTATAGCTCTCAAAAATCTTTAGTCCAAATGTTTAACATCTTCACTCATTTATCCGTTATATTAAATATTCACTAAACAAACTTTTCAAAACTACAAAACATGAAGTTAAATTTAGTAAACTATTTTTCACACTCTTTGAAAAAAGATATTTTTTAAACATTTTAGTTAAGATATTTCTTCAAAAATTATAGAACATTTTACATTATTATTAATTATTATAGGAAGCGTAAAAGTAGTTACATTTTGTATCTTTCATAAAAATGTTTTCTTAACTTTTAATTAGTTTAATTTAAAGTTTTACTCAATTCCAAACGTATTTCCTATAGAATATCTTCAGAAAATATTTATTTCGTGATTTTTCCTGGTATTTTGTCTCTATAAACAACTAACAATAAGAATTAAAATAGTGTAATTTTCTTAGAAATATTACATATTTTACGACTTATATTACGCAACTTCGAAACTTCAAGTTCTCTCTTTCAATTATATAATTTCTTTTTCTTGAATAGCTTTCTAAAGATTGCTTCTCTGGTATTCATTCCTTTAATTGTTTCTAGCAGCGAATATATATTCGCGATTTGACAAGTTTTAAGTAAAGCAATCACGTCCAAGGAAAATAAAAAAGAAGGATTTGGCGCGAAAGAAAAGAAGCATTTGGCAACCCTTTGTGCCAGCCTCGGGATTACATCGTACACCGTAAACCATCAGTTCAGGTTTTTCCCGTTAACAAACTGATCCGGGGTACAGTGACAGGGCGCCCAACGTCTGTTTACGCGATAAGTGAAAATAATACCAAACACCGTTTGCTTCTTGTTCACAAAGTAGCATATTTTGCAGGTGGTTCGTTTCTTTTTCCGTTATACTTCGAGATTACTTCGACATAATTTAATTGTCACTGGTTTGCAGCATGTCACATGGAATAAATTAAGAACATCCCCCTAAACATTTTGTGAAAATCACCATTTAAAAATTCTTTAAGAGAAATTAAATGTATTTTTCTTTATATGAACTAATTAGGATTTCATAAAATATAGGACAAATACGAGATGTGACATTTGAATTCTTCCCAAAATCCAAATATTACTAATTTAGAATAATTTTCTTCTTTAATTTTGTATATCAACAAAATTTATGAGCAAAATATAAGGAAAATTTTCTTTCATTTCCATATATTCAAAAAAATTATGTGAACTGAGATAATCATATAAGAAAATCTCAGTTTATTTATATATATATATAGATATATATATCTTTTTACTATGTTCCAGTTAAATTACTGCTTACCAATATCCAGGAAGGATTTCACAGAAAGAACATGATATTTTCTTATGCCGTTTATTAAGATGAAATACGCAAACAATAACGATTTCAAAATAAACGCAGGTAATAGGTGACCAGTACGCAGTAAGACTTAGAACTGGATGTATTAGTTAGGAAAATAGTCCTTTCGAAAGAGGAATTGTTTTCTTCTGCGATTTTTACATGCACAATTTTTGTATTCAAAATAAATATCGCTCGAAAATATTTCTAAGTCCGAATTAATAATTGTTGCCAGCAGATTTCGAATCATCATTCAATAAATATGTCATTATATCACGTGATCAAACAATGCGCATTATTGAAAAGATGCATGCATGAGGGTACGACTGAGGAACCTTAGTAATGTATTGATCAGTAAGTAAAGTATATCTCTGAAATTTTAAAACATTGCTTCTAAGACATGTCTGAAATGACATTTCATCAAAACAATGGAACCGCACGCTTATATCCAATTTACAAAGCTCCTCCTTAATCTACTAAATTACACTATATCCCTATCCTGGTTATTCTGCAGATCACGATTACCTATCAAGCTCTATAATAGTAATTATTGTCAACTATAGGCCACACACACACATAAAGATATTAAAAACATAAAACAATGTTTACTTAACAAAAATTAAGTGACTTGTTCAGGATTCTTAAATCTACGGATTGATACAATTGGTAATATGTGTAACTGTAGAAAATTAACTAAGTAAATTATGGACCTAAAGGAAAATATAAAAACAGACTTAAAACATTTTTGCTTCAGAGAGTTATTTTTACGAATTTCAATGGATAATTCCTAAAAAACAAAATAATTGAATGTTATAAAAAAATTAATATTTAATTAATGTAAATTTCTCATTAACATTTGATCCAGAAGCATGAGCGAGAAACGAAATTAGTAACGGAAAATAAAAACAGCATTAATAATTGCTTATTATTAAAGTCACTGCAAGCATCTAATTAGTGTTAAGATTTTTACTTATAAAACCATGAACGTAACAAACATTTAAGTAAACGAAACAAGGCTTTACTATGTTATTTGAACTTATAATACGTAAGATTGCGCAAAAAATTTATCATACGTATGTCGCATTGCAAGAAATTATTCATGTATAAAGATAAGGCTTCGTAGGTTGGAATTTGTTGGCAAACTCTTGGTCTATGGAGGCTCTTATTCCACAATATTGCTTATCGAAATCACATAGATTCTGCAATTCCCAGTGAAAATTAAATGAATGATTTCAGGAGAGTTATTGAAAATGTAACACCTAAGAGGTCCTATTCCTTAACATTTTAAAAAGCAGACGTGTAATCTTAGCCTTAAGCAATTGTGTAACCAATTTTCATGCCCTAAGACTTAAAAGTGGTTCGTTTACAGTCAGAAAAAATATCCGCACTGTGTGAGATCTACAATACTATATCTGTTGAGAGACCATTGCTACAACTTCGTTTTATATCATGTTGTCTTCTAATGAGAACCTCATTTCTAAGTACATCATCATAATTCATGTGTAGAATGTTAACAGTCTACATTCATCGTCGTCATACAGATCTTTTAATTAATGTGATGGTATGAAGTGACATTTTTTAATGTACCAGTCACTATTTGCTCATATAGCTAGTGATGGATATAATCATGGTTATGTTTCTAATGTGAAAAAGCGTGGTTGCTTGTTATCCTCAAAGCCTGAGTAATAAAACTTTTCAACGAGTCATACCCAATTTTTTAATTTCCGAGCTATTTTTCGCTCCTACTTCCTTGATAAGTGCGATATGCAACTATTTCCCTGGCACCACGCTTTCTGAATTTGTTATCGGTTAAGAAGTCTGGTCAACATTTATTTAGAGTTCAACATGCCAACAGCCCAACATTCTCCAATTATTACCTCTTTAATACTCTAGCTGAAAACCGTTCAATGAAATTCTTACTTCAAGATCCAGCCTAAACAAAAAACAGTATTTGATGGAAATTTGAAATTGGGCGCCTTGAATACAAATTTTGTTATAAAAAATAGCATTAAATTCAAAATTGACATTTATATTACACGCGTATATCATTATATGGAGTCTTTGAAAATATAAAAATAGGTCATTATATTTTCATTAATTTTTCAACTAATTAAAAAATTAGTTGAAATATTTTGATATGCATTTAAATTAAAAAAGATATTTTTCTCGCATAAACACACATTAAATGCAATCCATTTTTCATGCAAGAAATTTTAATAATATTATATAACATTATTGTTTCATTTTTTTCGTATTTCTTTGGAAACTCATCAGTTATATCATCAATTAACTTTTTAGTTAATTTATTCTGAAAAACGAAATAATACTTCCAACTTATACATTAATATTCTCGCTGAAATTATTTTTATCTATTAATATAAGGTTAGAGTACATAAATATTTCATGATAGCTAAAACAATGGATCAAAAAGCATGGGAAAACACCACTCCAATTTTATTTAGATTTTTATTTTCTCTCTAATAATAAAATATTTTTAGTGAATATACATTGGCTATCATAAATCAAGGAAAAATTACAAAAATGACGATTAAGCAAAAAGCTATGCATAGAATTTAATGAAACTTATACGCATTATACAACACATAGGAAGGAACAAAATAGCATAAATAAATAAAAAAAAATCACCTCATAATTATGGTGTTATAAGAACTAGCATATGTATGCAATGAACAAATAGGAGGTGTAAGTTTGGTATAAGAGAAATACCTATAATATGAGGTATGACCCCTCCCCCTTCGAGAAGCAATACAGCATAGAGCGTCCCAAACATGCTTGATTGGGTTAAGGTCAGGTGATCAAGCTGGTCTCGGCAGGTGATCAGTTGTTTCCTGCACAACTAAGAATCCACAATGCGAGCCCTGTGTGGTCTCATATTACCACACTGTAGCTCGGAAGCATCACTTATTGCTCTGGCATAAGGACACATAAACATTTAAAGATGTCATCTCTTTAGGTGGGAACATTAACATTTACACGGGAAAAGACATGGAGGTCTGTGCGTTCACTCAGAGAGATACCACTCCAAACACAGATGCTGCCTGATCCGTATGAATCTCTTTCACGGATGTTTAATGGATAAAAACGAGTTCCACGTTCTCTCCAAATGAAAATGCTCTTACTGTCGCTTTCGAGATTAAACCTAGACTCATCCGTAAAGAGATTCTGTTCTCTTTGATAACGTGTCCAGTGGACATCTTGACGTGCCCATGTTCCGGAATATTATGTGACGTGAGCGGAAAGAAAATGACTGCACGCATCGCATAAGAACCACGTTAGGGAATCCTTCGATTCACGGTTGATCTGGTTACCAACCTTCTGGAGCTTCCAGTGAGGGAATATCTGAGTTCTGCCAGAATTCTATTCCTTCTTGCGCATAATGTCAAATATCGTTCATCGGTACTCGTAGTAGCGCGTAACAGTCTTTTGCTGAACCTTCTGGATGCCGAATATATGATTAGAAATTGTTTTCAAAGTCTTTGAATCACAGTTGGACTCACATTCAGCCAGTTAACCACTTTTATCTGACTTTGTCCTGCCTCTAGTCATCCAATATCTCACCATCGAATTTGTTCTGTCAAATAATGCTTTGTTACAATCTCGCTGTACCAAATTTCTAATCTCAAGACACACAGCGACAATTGTCTTCTTGCTCTGAGGAGTCAATTTTTATAATCCTCGCAAATGACATATTCTAACAGCAGCGCCATTATTTTGCCTAATGTCATATTGTTCAGCTCCTTGTACTTACCAACTCAAATTTCATGGAAACTGACTTATTTTTGGGAGAGTTATCACTATTATACCGTTCGTCGTGAATCCATCGATTCCGTTTTTGCCTATCAGTATCCTAGGTCATAAATCATGATTTACAATTCCAGTTAGTTACTCTAGTAAACCTAATCCAATTCTGATCTTTGAGCCACTGAGAACGACTTCGACCAATGATTCAAGTGATAATGTTTCAGGAAAATCTTGATTTTCCCCATACCTAATAGTTGTTCCTCGGTTGCCATAATTTTGTCACATTGCGTTTCTCCCTCACGGTTCTGACCAAGCTAGCAGCCGAATGGCTAGTTTTCTGGCCAACAGTTCGTAGGTTCGAATCCTGTCTAAGACATAAGTGTTTGTAATAGTTATAAATAAGCTTTAAACTATAAGTCCCAGTCTGATAACCCTTGTATACAAAAAACGACTGTTATGTGAAAGTTAAGTCTCAAGATTTTAATATATATCATACATATAATTGTTTTGTTTTTTCGCTCTCTAACGCTCAAATACAAGGAAATGTGTAAATATAAACACTACTTGTTTCGATAGATTTTGATTTATGTTATCCAAAGCATATTACAATAATTTATAAGCTAAGTAATTATACCCGATCATCTCACAGATTACATATATTTTCTTTGTTGAATCATTCAAGTATATTACTCCACAGTAGAGTTAGGAATTATATTTCCAAATACTTAAGCGTATATGAATGAGTTGAGTTGCATGTCACAGGTTATTTTTTGAAGAACAACTTAATTTCTTTTCAAGCGAAATTGCGATCATAGGCGAGAATTATTTGAATCACATCATATTATTAGAAAATGACATTTTGACGCCTTGGAATTTGTTATCAACTGAAATAAAAATATATCTTATTAGTAAATTAGATAAAAATAAAAATAAAAAAAAATTACAATGTACTTAGGAAAGTAACAGTAGCTTTATAGAACTTCAAAGAATTAATTTATAAAATGCTTTTTGGAGTTTAGAGGCTACAGATATTGTATTAAATTTTGAAAAAAATAAATTCAATGTGAACCAGATGAATCATATAGAAGGCAAATTCAATAGTTATTCGAGTTTTGCATTAACTTAATATTATATCATTAACATTACATTTACCAAAAAGATCCTTTATAATTACAGTATTGAATATTTATAAGGAAAAGAAAAACAAATCTAATTTTATTACCAACTTATTATAGAAATATCATCGATTTGTTTAATACTTGTCAAAGAAAGGGCTATAATAATGAATTGTTTTAAATAATATACATATGTGGCCCTTGATTTAAGGAACCAATGGGGTGAGGGTAATGAAATACATCCACCAGAGTTATATTTAAGAATTTTATTAAAAAAACATTAAACAAAACAAAACAAGTGGACATAAATTTAATTTCAGGTTAGGAGCACACGTTTTAGCGTGTGTACAGATCCGGACCTTGGCTTCTACTACTGAAGTTTCCCACTCTTGCCACTTGGTGGCGTGGTAGTGTCACTGTTGTTGAAGTAGTTGTACAAGAGCGGTTACACATATATATATATATGTGTGTGTGTGTGTGTGTGTGTGTGTGTGTGTGTGTGTGTGTGTGT
>JAPDSC010018021.1:0-16242 GCA_026290005.1 Latrodectus geometricus
ACCGTACAGTAAATTTTTACCGAAAAATGTGCTAATATAGTTTCCATGTGTTAAGTCATGTCATTGATGCAATTTCATAAACCATAAGTTGAAAATTCATAAATAGTTGATATGAATACTTTATAGGATATTTATATCCAAACTATATAAATGTATATTACAAAAATATTAGAAATGTTAAAATAAACGAACAAAAACAAAAGTCGAATATGAGTGTGCACGCGTTTTTCATGACTTTTAACATTACAATATTATTATAAAAAATTTCTGATTTGTGTATTTCACATAATGCTATTTTTAAAAATTAATAAAAGTCATTTGAATATGAAAGAAAATAACAAAATATTATCGTATAATAAAAAATAAATAATAATAAAAAAGCAAAATTCTTTTAACATTTTTAATTTGAAAGTTGTATTAAAAAGTCATTTTGGCAATCAAATGAAAATAAAAACACTTTTCGAGGAAAAATATCAAATATAGGAATAACATATTTTGTTATTATTCCATTTCAGTGATATTTTCGGCAAAATTAATATGAATTATGTAACGTAATGTTTATGATCTGTTTTTTGTGTAGAAATGTCATTTTACTTTCTTAATGACTTCTAATAGCAATTGTAACAAAGAATAATAATAAACATGGAAGAGCAACTTTTTCTGGAACACGTGCCGACAATTAACGAGATATTGTAAAAATAAAAAGGCAAATTCCGCAGAGGGAATAAACATAGAAAAAACTAAAAAATATACATTTTCAGTAAAAATCTGCTAAGATCAACATATAACACTGTTAATGTTCCCTCTCCAAATGATAAAAATATCGAAAATCTTGTTATGAAAACACATGTTAATCATCCCTGTTAACTTATTAATGAAACGTAAAGATGTAGAATATGGTACAATATATTTACTGTACCATATTCTATATTTAATACATATTTATTGTTGGTAGAGGTGTCGTTCTCGTTACCGGAAGGTAGTGAGTTCGAATCCTGGCTTATCACAAGATCCGTCGTGTTCACTAAGGGCGACTGGGTCACGTAAAATATGTCTTGATCTCAATGTCCTCCATGTTCCCATTCCACATTAACTCTAAGGGAGTTAGAAGCCAGGTTTTAGGTCTTCTCTGGCTTCCTATCTCTAAATTGGAAGACCCAGATGGTGCTGCCATCTTTGAGCCAAAGTTGTACTTCCACTCTCGTGGGGTGCTCCATCTGACTTCCTTCGCCAAGTGTCATAAATAACAACAACATATTTATATATTTAATATTTCCTTTTATACAAAACGGAAAATAGTGAGGAATTATTTTTCTGTATATTAAGCCTTATATTGTATCATATTTAAGCCTTATATTAGCATAGTATTGTATTTTAAACCTTATAGAAATACTTAATTTCATAAAGATATAGGCCTAATTTCATTGATTGACGTCTTCAATTATTTTGCGGATTATTTTGTGGGAAATCACATCTAGCACAGTCTAAAACATTTTGCTACTAATATGTGACAAGAGTATCATTTTATAAACATTTATCCAATGAAAATATTTTGTACGACAATCGCTGCTGGTAACTCTACCTCTTTTTGAAAAATAGCTGTACTTTATAAATAGAAGATGGACTTCCTAAAGTTAAATAAAACTAAACTATAAAACTGTTCAAATTACATTTTTTTAAATTAAAAATAAAAAAATATTAGAATATATTAAGATACTACAAGCCTGAAAAATATTCTGCTTTTTTGTTTTAGATATTTTTGATTTAATACCAATACAGCTTTAATTACTTTATTACTTCAAATGTTTAATGCATAGCTTATGCTTTAAGTTTTTTTGAAAATATGTAGCAATGACTTATATATTCAGGATAAAATTAAAATGTTTATGATAAAATGGCGCTTCCGTCGTTACCGCCTGCAACGTCAATCGTTCTCTCTTACTAACGAGAAAAGGGTGTGTATTACGAGACCTTGTCGGCAACCTTTGTAATGTATCTTTTATAATAAATTGTTATTTAATTATACAATCCATATTTATTTTTCGATCTTCACACTCTCCTCTAGTACAAAAAGTAAAATAATCAACTAGGAAATGTGCCATTCTATTAGAAGAAACCAATTTTTATATTTATCTACGCAGATTTCTTACTAATTTGTTGCCATATTCGCCATAAAATTAAATCAGTAATCAGGGTAATGAAAAAAATGACTATTGTTTGTACATATATTAGGTTGGGGAAAAAGAAATTCATTATTTTTACGTGAACTTTTTGTAACTTCTTTCAGATTAGCTTTGTAAAAAGGTTTAAAACAGTTTTCATGTAGATTTTTAGGTCTTGTGCGAAGCTACGACTGCCGAAATGCTGTCAAGTTTGAAAATTTTTGATATTTTATAGACATTCTCGACGATGTTGTATCCATGCGAGGTGCATCTTTGGCATTCAAATACCCAAACGGAATCGACGAAACAAAAATTGTACGTAACTGGTTGTTACAGTCATATATAAACACCTTTCACAATTTTAGCCACCCGGCTATCTTTTTCGCCGTTACAAGAGAAAAACGAAAATGTATCGAATTTTCTGCTTGTTGTCTTCCATTTTTAAAACCTTGTACTCGTAACTGAATGAATCAAACAAAAAACCGCAAGAGGATATTTTAGTGTCAAATGTCACCTTTCCAATGAGCATAAATTTGAAATTGTTTGATAGATACCTCACGAGATAGCGATCACTACAGACGTCAACCGAAAAAATAATGGATAACTTTTTCCCCAAACTAATATAAACTATGGCTATAATATAAATATTAAAATGACTGAATTAATATTTGATAATTACAAAATTTAATTGCCGCCTACTCTGTACCTGACTGCGGATAGGGAAGTCTTGGTACGAATCCCGGTTCGGGTATTGTGATGTACTTTCTCTTTCTCTCTCTCCTGTCTTTGTTCTTTCCTTGTATGAATGGTTGACTACCTTATAAACGATACCCGTACCTATGGCATGTGTGTACTGAGGAAGTCGGACTCCATACCCAATTGCGGTTCAGTTTAAAAAGTAAAGCATCGCACCCATACTGCCAGTCTGATTGGCCTTCGACCAAAAAAAATTCAATTAAAAGTAAAAAAAAAAATATTTGAAAATTAAAATAAAAATGATTATGACGATTTTTTTATTATTTTTTTTTCCCTTGGAAATATTATGAAGTTACATCTTTTAATCTTCGGTATAGTTCTTACTCATCATCTCGTTGTTTTCGTAAGCTTTCTTTCTAACTGTAGGTGGACTTCGATGTTTTCAAAACTTTGCGATGTCATATCATCACAGGATATGACATCACTCGAAGTGAAGGAAGCATCTGCGGAAAAGGGAAGAGAAGGTGATCTCCCTAATGAGATGTCACATTCCACATCTAGGTGGAGTTGTTGTGGCTTTTATTCTCTAAAACTTCTTGAAAGGAAAATAAATTTTTACCTAGTAAGAAAAAATTTAGAGAGGAAAATATAATAAATTTCTAGAAGCTCTATTTTTAATATTTTTTATTCCTAGTTTTCCTCTTCATTAGTTTTGGTACACGTCTTTGACTTTCAGATATCACTATTCATCTTAAAACGGAAACTTTTTCTAAATAAATAAACATTTATAATAAAAAAAGAAAATGTAGTTTTTATAATGAGTTCAGGCATTCCTCTTTTTATGGTAAGTTCACGGAAAAGAGGGTGTTCAAGAGAGGAAAAGTCTCATATGTGACAGGAAAATGTATGCTTTCGATTACATTAACATTACTTTCGTTATTGTCATTTCCGGATATTATTTCTATCTTCTTTTTAACTTCTTCTTCAAACTGTCTGAAATATGTGCATGATCTGTATTTACCATTCTTTTTGCTGGGAGTCACTAGAGTTGCGTACCCTAAAAAATATTCCTTAAAAATACCTCGTTTTTTTATTTGTTCTGAATAAAATATTTGTTGTGGGGGTTAATTTAGGAATAATCACTGGGAAATATATTCATCAAAATATTTGTCATCATAATTTCATTCTGCTTACAATTGTTAATTATTTCATTAATTTGTTCTGTATGATTTAAGTTTTTGATATGAAAAGTTCGATTTTATCTCTTACCAACTATAATATAAATTACAGGAAAATTTTGATTTTATTCGCCAAAATTACACGCTTTTCACCAATTAGAAATTCAACTTGGTTAATGAAATCATTTCCAATAATTGCACTTAGAATTGCACAATCATTTAGAATTAAATGGTTGTTTAAAGAAAATGTAGATTCATTTTTTTTGGATAAAGCCTGTAAAATACACAATTATTTTAATTTTAATGTCACTTATTCCTGTAAAAACAAGAGGATAAAAACAAAGTAATGGGTTCCAATTTGATCATACATTATATATTTAAATCACAGAAGACAGTATTTCTGGCCAGTTTTTAGCCAGCCAATATTTTTGGCCAGTTTTTGCACGGTTTATATATTTAAATCATAGAAGAAAAAACTGGCCAAAAATATTTGATATCCCAGACCAAGCTATTTTGCAGTTTCTCTGCGAGATTGGCCTATATGTCTTCAATGGATTCCATTGCATATTGGGGTGTATGACAACGAGATAGCAGATGTTCTCGCCTAGAATGGTTGATCTTCCTATAAACAATTCAAACGAGCTTACTTCGTCGAAAATCGACTCCTTAAACAGACAGCAATTGCTCTCTACATGGCATTTTCCACCAGTTCACCACTGGTCCAAATGTCCTGGTCTGTCCCTGTCATGCAGTGGCCCCAGGACTCTTCAAACGGCCATGGCGAGGTTTAGAAGTGGCCATCTAAAATGTTTGAGATTCTTGAATGGAGAGAAAAGTCTTTCTATCTTTATTCCTGTCCTGCCCACCCTGCCCACCTTCTTAATTGTCTTGACGCCTCCTGGTGGCAGCTGTGGAATATGCAGAATCTGGTCTATGGTGATCTGGCAAGTCGGGGCCTATTGGTCCTGGTGTAGACTTTCCTACATCAGAGGGACAAGTAACAACAACAACAAATCATAGAGGCTTCTTCCCGGTATGATGTATTTGGTATAATGTATTGGATTTGGAACTGTTCTGTTTTAGTTGAAAGATAAGCTATTTGAATATGCTGGATCACGAATACTAAAATGTTTTAAAAGTCAAACAATTCTGAAAGTGAATAATTGATTTTTAGTACAGTTCGTAGTCTTCTTTTAC
This sequence comes from Latrodectus geometricus, assembly GCA_026290005.1. Classification (NCBI taxonomy): domain Eukaryota; kingdom Metazoa; phylum Arthropoda; class Arachnida; order Araneae; family Theridiidae; genus Latrodectus; species Latrodectus geometricus. The sequence continues at coordinate 5,234 of JAPDSC010018021.1, forward strand.
AAAATCAAAACTTTTACATTTAAAATATTTAAATTTTTTATCTTCATGTGGGTAATTGTCTCGATTATCTGGACCCGCTGTTTTTACAAGCTTTCTTTTCTTTCTCTGCCTGCAGGTCACGACTTTGTGATGTATTGCTACTCAAACTATAACTGGAGGAAGAATTGGAGAAAAGGAGAGAGGAAATACTTTCACACAAGTGCACACACACACACACACACACACACACACACACACACACACACACACATATATATATATATATATATATATATATATATATACTTTCCGCCATCAGCAGCAATATAAATCAGTACTCATTAAAAATATCAGTAATGTATCATGTGATAATAGCATTAATTCAACGTATTTCAACAACTGATATAATAAAATAAAATAACTTGATTCCGATTTCGAAGTTATCACATACAGTTTGTCATAGGTTAACGAACATAATACATTACAAGACTAGGCACGTTATCCGAATTGTTCGTTAACCGATCATCGATTCATCCTAGAATTTTTATGGAAATCTGCAGTAGCGATCATAAAATTTTTATGGAAATTTGTAGCAGCGAATTTATTCTGCAGACACTAAAAACCAAATTTAAAAAAAAGGGATGTATAATTTATTAGTAAATTTCTGAGGCAACTGATGTGCTGTGTTTTGCTTCTAAATGAAAGTAAACTGTCCTTCCGTTCGCTACTATAAATTTGCTGGGTCAGCGATTTGAATAAATGATAAAAGAAACTGGGAGGGAAACGAGACACATACTGTTTCACTGCGAGAGGAAAGCAATCTGCCATCTGGAATTCGTCATTCAAGACCCCGTATGCAACGATGAATGAATGAGGAGGAGGGGGAGGCGCACAGAATGAAATCAATTTGAGTTTTGAAGGAAATCAAAATCGAACTATTTTGTCTAAAAATATTCTATAGGAAAAAAATTTTTTTTCCATTATAGAGCTAATAAAAACTTAATATAAAATAATAATACATAATATAATCTTTAATAAGCAAGCAACATAATTAAAGACAGATGAAAAACGATTTTGGGTCCGTTGGGTTTGGCAACAATGCACATTATATTCCGAGAGCCGATAGTGAACTCATATTAGGATAACCATTTTAATTGGTTACCCGAATATGTGTTCACTATCCGAACACAAAAATCTTTCGTGAAAGTATTCATTGTCTGATTTGCTCGTAGTCCGTCTTATTCGTTAACGAATCACCCAACGTATTGTTATTAATTTCTTTAATGATTGCCTTGCTTAAACAACCCTAAATTTTTTTCTCCTTTTTTAACAGAATTTGCAACTTTTTGTCACCTTGCGTGTTCTAGTTATGAGTTTGAAATCTGGCTTTCAACTTTTGATGAAGTAAAAGAAAGATACTACGAGAAAAAATTCCAGCGAATAAAAGCATCCTTAAAAATGATCTATGAATTTGATCGTAAAGATATTCTTAAAATCATTCAGTAGAAAACAAAAAGAAGAAAATTCTAGATTTTGTGGGAATTTTATTTTAATATGGACAGAGAGAGAGAGAGCTGCTAAATCCACTAGAATGCCATCGAGTATCAGCGTCTTTGAAAGATGGATATACAGGTCAACGTATATGATGACCGAAGAATCGATATTTTGAGTTTTCTTGAGAATCTGAAGGCGTTCTTCTTCTTCTTCTTCTTCTTGAGCTTGTCAGATATGTGGCACCTCTGCATTGTTGTATTTTGTACCATGCTCCAAGCCCAATTTTTTCCTAGTTCCATTGTCTTGGGTCACCTACTTTGTTTATAAAGTCTGATAGGCCCTCAATGGAGTTTAGGTGTAACTCTTTAGGATATAGATTACCTAGAGTAGTGAATCTTGTAAGAGCAAGAGCATCACACTCATATAGGATATGATGAGCTGATTCTACCCCTGCGTTTCATTTCCTACAAATTGGTTCCTGTTTAAAAAGTCCCATTGTATGAAGGTGTTTCCTCAAATGATAGTGCCCAGTAATGAAGCCTACAATTGCTTGAGTCTTCAATCTTGGGAGTCTAAGAATTTCAGATGCAATTTTCTCAGATGAGTTGAAAATCATACTTTTTGCATGTTTCTGTCTAGGAGAGTCACGCCAAACTTTGTTCATCTCCTGTTTTTCCCATTTTTGAATGGCCTTCCTTGTGGTCTTCATGTTGATCCCACTAAAGGGTTCCATTCCTATTGGATTGAAAGAGGATCCCTGTTTTGCAAGTTCATCAGCTCTTTCATTACCTTCTATTCCTATATGCTCTGGCACCAAAATAAGAATAAATTTATTCCCATTTGCCAGTTCCTTGAGGAGATTTTTACATTCCATTACAATTTTTGATTTGAATTGGAATGAGTAGAAAGCCATCAATGTAGCTTGACTGTCGCTGAAAATAAGAATACGCTTACCTTAGTATCCCTTCTTTAAATTTATCTGCAGACAGTTGGCGATAGCAAGAACCTCCGCCTGAAAGACAGTGGCATGTCCCCCAAGCCCTTTATAAAGACTGAATCTTGGTGCCACGCCACAGACCCTCAGTCCTGAGTGGTTGCTTTTTTTGATCCATCAGTAAACCAGATAAGATCATTGCTTTTTATTTCAATCATGCTGTTTTTCCATTCTTCTCTGGTAGGAAAAACTACCTCGAATGGTCTTTTAAACACGTATGTTCTTTCCATGCTGTCTGAAGGCATTTGTAGAGTTGGGTGGTTGATTTTTTTGGTAACAGTAGTATGACCTCTAAAAGAGGGCTTATCACACCACTGATTTTGCGATTTCATTCTAAATGCAGTTATTCTGGCAGCGCTGCATATGAAGATATCTAGTGGAGTCATGTCCAGAATTGCCTCTAATGCTCTGGTAGGTGCTGTGGATCTGAAGGCGTTGATAGTTCCTGAGTCAAAATGCCTATCTCTCCTGACTTTCTTCAATTTTATATTCTTCCTATTCATTTTTTATTTTAATAAATCTTATCAATTTTTTAAAATAAATCTTACATTTGATGCAGTATAGCTTAGTGTCTCAAAACTTTTGTAAGATTTTTCTTTTTTTAGCATATTAGCATTTAAGATGTTTATTTATGAATAGTAGGCTTAATCCCATCTTTAAAGGTGGGATATATATAAAAAAAGGAAAATATCAATTTCTGGACTTTTCATAACGTCTTGGTAGGATGATGCTCGTCATAATTAAAGGTGCCAACCTCAATTCCATGCATTCTTAATTATCGTAGTCGCATTGTCATCCAAGTGAAATGATACCCCAAGAAGTAGCAGATAAGTTATTGGGAGTATTTTCTAAATTATATTAAGAAAATTTGTTAATCTTCGTAGTATTAAAAAGGTACTTCAACATTCTACTTAGTATTTTGTGTGAAAAGAAATATAATTTAATCAATTATTTCAATACATTTATTAGGAATGATAACAGTCATAATTACAACAGTAAGAAAAATTTTGATTTTAAAATCATCTTGAGTCACAAAAAATGTAAGCTATGAGTGAAAAACTACTCATAAAAACTTTGAGGAAAAAAATATATACGTTAGAATTTATAGTTTTAGTTCTGGTTTAAGTACAATATTTTTCATGGTTTCAGTGCTGCCATCTACAGATAAAATATTTTGTTAATCTTTCAACTGAGTTTTCACTTCTAAACCATTCTTTCATTACATTTTTTCTGTTTTACAAAATTCAAGTAACAATGTTACTATATTTTTTAACTTTATTATACTATCAAATTAAAAAATTAAGTTAAAACAAAATTAATTAAAAAATATTTTACTTTAATTAATTTAGTTTTAATTTAATTCATTTAAATTTTATTTTAAACAATAATATATATACATATATTAGGTTGGGGAAAGAGAAATCCATCATTTTTACGTGAACTTTTTGTAACTTCTTTCAGATTCGCTTTGTAAAGAGGTTTAAAACAGTTTTCATGTAGATTTTTAGGTCGTGTGCGAAGCTACGACTGCTGACATGCTGTCAAGTTTGATAATTTTTGATATTTTATAGACATTCTCGACGATGTTGTATCCATGCGAGATGCATCTTTAGCATCCAAATACCCAAACGGAATCGACGAAACCAAAATTGTGCGTAACTGGTTGTTACAGTCATATATAGGACAGTAAACACCTTTCACAATTTTAGCCACCTGGTTAGCATTTTCACCATTATAAAAGAAAAACGAAAATTTACAGGAGAAAATTTCAGAAACTGAGTTTAAAATTGAAGACATTGATTTGTGATCGGTTTTAATCAGCTTTTATTAAAATTATAGCTTTTAATATGTTAAGGCTTCAATGCAACCTTAAATGAATAATAATTAAAGGCTGTCTATTTATCTTTCTAAAGCCAATATTCAGGCAGATAATTAGTTAAGACTTCGTATACCCTCTTTGGTTATATATTAGGTTGGGGAAAAAGAAATCCATTATTTTTACGTGAACTTTATGCAACTTCTTTTGGATTTACTTTGTAAAAAGGTTTAAAACAGCTTTCATGTAGATTTTTAGGTCTTGCGCGTTACGACTGCTGACATGCGGTTAACTTCGATCATTTTTGATATTTTATAGACATTTTCGACGATGCTGTATCCACATGCGAGGTGCATCTCTAACATCAAAAATACCCGAACGGAATCGACGAAACAAAAATTGTACGTAACTGGTTGTTACAGTCTTATATAGGACGATAAACACCTTTCACAATTTTAGCCACCCGGCTATCCTTTTCGCCGTTACAAGAGAAAAACGAAAATGATCGAATTTTCTGTTTGTTGTCTTCTATTTTTAAAACCTTGTACTCATAAATGAATTAATCAACCAAAAAACGCAAGAGAATATTTTAGTGTTAAATGTCATTTTTCCAATGAGCATAAATTTGAAATTGTTTGCTAGATACCTCACGAGATAGCGATCACTACAGACGTCTACCGAAAAAATAATGGATATATATTTATATATATATATATATTGATTTACTTGCGATCGTAAAAAAATTTCCTAACGAATAAATTATAATGCAGAAATTGTTAATCATGGTATTTATAATTTTGGAAGCTGAGTTTCAAACATTAATAAAAGAAAAATAAAGTCAGTATATTAAAATATATTGTTCAAATATTATTTTTGTCAATTCTTATCAATTAATTCTGAAATAAATTTTGCTTATTTCGTGGTATAAAAAAAAAAGAATTCCACTAAAGTATTTCATATGAAAAAAATATAATTAAATTGATTAATTTATTTTAAAATATTTATTATATGCAATTAAAAGTGTAAATATTACAATAGAAAGAGTAGTTCCAATTTTAAAATCAAGGTGAGTTGCAAAAATTTGAATAATGAGAGCTATATTAATCACAAGAACTGAAAAAATGTATTACATTGATTATCTTTTTTGCTAATTTCTGTGCTGCCATCTACAAATCAAATATGTTATTAATCTCTAAATTGAGTTTTCCTTTATAAGTCATTTATTGCATTTTTTTAATGGACTGAAATATTTAATTTAAAGCTCCAAATACATAATAAACGTTTTCACTGTAACAATTTTTAATAAATTAAGTTTATAATTATATTTTCGAGAAATAATTGTATTAAATGATTAAAATCATAAGAATTATAAACCTTTATTATTTCATAGAAACTATATACTAACCAGATTATAGAAAAGTATAAACAGACATAATAAGGAAAATTTCTTTTAAAAATTATAATTAAAAGGAACATTGTTATTTCATTTATTATAAAAATATTTTGCTTAATTTTATGTCTTAATTTAAAATTAAATTTTACATGAATTAAAAAATTAATTATATGAACATAAATCTTAATAAATTATTGAAATTTTAAACTACTTTTTTGTAAATATTTATAGAAAAATAACTTTTTAAATATTGGACAGTGCAATACGCAACAACGTAATAGATTTTCATTATTGAGAATTTATAACAGCAAGATATAGCGATAATAGCTTAACGGTAATTTTGTTTCTCTATTTCCTTGTTTGATTAATAACTACAGTTACAGCATTTAATGTATTGCATAATTTATAAATATACTGTTTCATAAGTATAACTTGGAGTTAAATCATAACTTATATTAGTCATTATTTTAAAATTTACATTTCAATAAAGGCTTCTAAGAATTACGAAGGATATTTTTAAATTATACCGAAGGAAGCATAATTTTATTTCTTTCATGAATTTACAGTTCTAAAGGAAAAAGCTATTTACAATTGTTTATTTTAGTTATGCCCAGAATAAGTGAAATTTCCCAAAATCATTGATTTTTTTTATACAGCATAAATATTTTGTGATTCCTTTAAAAGTCTAGTTGATAAAAATACGTAGGACTATTATATTTCACAAAACAATGTTTTTCCCAAAACTTTATTGAGACGATATTTATATTTAATAATTAGTTTAATCAAAAATTAAGTAACAAACAGCTGAATATAGAAGTTTTGCATAAACGTAGGATAAAATCTAAGCTATAATAACATAATAAAAAATATAAAACGCTAATGTTCATCTAAAATCAACAATTATTTTTCAACGCCTACTATTAGTTCACATTCTCTCTATGTATATCTTGTGCAAATTTTCAAATGATAATAAAATAGTTTTTATTTATACACTCAATTTCGAATACATTTTTAAACGTGTAGTGAAGAACACTTTTATTAATACAATTTATCAAATGTTAAAGCATTAATTAGTTTTAAATGGAAGTAAAATACTTAATTATTGTGTAGTGGTGCCATCTGTTGGTATCAATAGTTACTACATTGCCTTTACATTTTTACATTCTTAAATTTAATTATTTTTATGATCTTGTAAATGAGTTCATTATTTTAAAACCTCAACTTTATATTTTTTAAATAAATCAGCGAGAGAGATGGAAAGTGTGTATGTAAGAGAGATAAAGAGAGTTGTTCCATTTTTAAAAAATGAAAATTATTTATAAGAGACTTTCTTCAAGATAGTGAAATTAAAGATTTGTCTTGCAGTGACAAAATTGATAAAACATTGACGTAAAATCTTCATTTTTTAGGTTGAATCTCGTTGAAGCGTAAAAGTAATCAAAGCAATCAAGTAAACAAACAGGATGGATTAACATATCTACCCTTGTTTCACAAACAGACAATAAGATATTGAATAAAATGTAATTCAAATAAAAATTTTCTTTTTTGACTTAAATAGGAATTGAGTTAAAAAAAAAAATTTTTATATTACTTGCTTATGATAGTTTTCAACAAATTAGAGAAAATTGAATTTGATATTAAATAAATTTGTTTCCTTTATTTTAAAATTTATGACTAATTATTTGGAAACTAATGAAAAAATTTAACTTTTAAAAATTTATCAGAAAATAAATTAACATGCAAGTAATTTTCAGAAATGCTTTTTAAAACATAAAAATATAAAATAGTAACATAATAAATATATTTAAGAAGAATAAAAATCATTCAAATTTAGTAGAAGTGAAATATTTTTATAGAAAATGTATTAAATTAATGCTTATATTCTTTTATAATGTTTTCTAAGCAAAGAGGGGGAAAAAAACGTTTTGTTTATAAATATAAACATATTGTGTGCAAATTATGCCAAAATATACTTGTCATATAAAAGAAATTTTTTTAAATAATATAATTTATTAAAGTTATTTTCTAATAGTTTTATTAATTCTGTAGTAGCTTTAGACAATAATTTTTATCGTTTAATGTTTTGCTAAAAATATGGATTTAAATTAGTATTACGGTCAATTGCTGCTAAATTTAGTAGCAGTTATTCTGTACATTTCCCCTTTACATTTTAATTCTATAGTAACCAATAAAAACATTTAATGCATTTTCTCGACTAAGGTAATTATTGAATTTATAAGATTTTTAAAACCAATTAATCATACAAGTACTGTTATTCAAATCTGTTTTATTATTATAAATTCTCACTTTCAGCTGAAAACTTTAACCAAGGGATAAAATTTCGAGCTCATTTATTTATTATAATAACTTTAATGATAATTTAAATTAATCAGCTTTTAGGAATATTTGCTTTGTTTACATTTAAAACATGACTATAGCAAATAAGAAGGATATATATAATGCAGAAAAAATTATTAGAAATTTATCATCATAAAAAAAAGGGAAAATAATTTAAATCTTTTTTGCAACAAGCACGAATCAAATATTTTAACTTTAATTATGAGTTGATTTTGAGATGATTCAATAATAAAATGTTAATTACCACTTTATCTTGTAAATGTTTCCAAAAGTCAAAAATTTAATGCAAGAATTGTATGCAGTTAGTACTTTTAGAAAACCTACGTTAATTAGAAAATATCTAAAAATACATAAATTAATATTGAAACTGAATGGTTGTGCATTAAAAAAACTCAAGAAGCATGTGATAAATATTTTAATAAAGCTTCAGTTATAACAGAGAAAAAATGTTTTAATTCCTCTTTCAGATAAATCAATAAATAATATATTATCTTTTCTTGGTCTGTTTTTCTATTTTTATTAAATATTTATTATTTACCAATAAATGATAATAGATGGCGCCACTTTCTTATTCTTAGTTTTTTTATATTTTAGTGAATACAATAAATGTTATATCAAATGTGTTTTACACGTGTATATTTATACTATATTTTACATTGTTTTTTACGCTATATAATATTTTATTTATAATTATAATAAAATAAAGATAATTTATTCATAGAGATTTTCAACTAATAAAGTTGTTAGGATTTTTCTTCGATGGGAATGAGAGTCAGAATCTTTGCTTTGCGAATATCAATGATGAATTCTTATATTGTTTCTTTTATTCGCGAAAATTTCTGGAAGGTACAAATAACTTTACAATTTATTAAAGAACTTATATTTCTGCATTTTATTTCCGTAGAAAATTTAGAACTGTTTACATATTGAAAACTTGGACTAAAATTTAAAATACGAACATTGTTTTTGACAAAATGAAGGAACAATCTTAATTTTTGCTTGAAGAAAATACACCTGAGTAGCTCTCATTTCAACAGAATAATTCCGTTTCATATTTAATTTAATAAGTTAATAAATCAACAGATAAATCTTGAATATACATCAAAATCAGAATACCTAAATAATCATTTATTAAAAATCTAATGCTGCCGATTCTAAATTTAAGCTAATTATGGAATCCAAAAAAAATTTTTTTTCACAGACACAAGAATAAAATCTAAATAAACTATCTGTCAAAGAAGCAGAATTCTAAAAAAAAAAAAAAAAAAAAAAAAAAAAAAAAATTTTTACTAACTGCAAGACGTCAGCTAATGGGGGATTGGTCCCGAACATACAAGTCGCGTGCTGAACATGGGGGAGAATTTATTTTTCATCCGTTCCGGTAGAAAGCGTATTCAAAAAACTTACAGATAGGACCTCCTGCAGTTAGCGACGTCAATTATAAGCCCGTTTAACCGTTCTTCAGCCTAAAAAGAGAAAAGTCAATTCATTTTCATTTTTTCTGAAACTCGTGTTGGCAGCAGCACCGCCTTTATCTTCCATAAGGCACGTGTTTAAGAAAAATGGAAAATTCGACATGCCGTTCTGTTCAGAATTCTCCTTTCTTTTTCGGTTTCTGTACCCGTAGGCTCGGTCGTCTCTGAGCTACGGAAATGTCACGTACTAATCAAGCTGATTATTTGGTTTAAGGACAAAATTTATACGTGTACTCATAAAACAGTATGTAAATAAGAATACGTTTTCTTCCTTAGAATATTATCTTATTTATATTTATTTGATTTATTATTTATTTTATTCATTAAAATATTATCTTATTTATATTTATTTGAGCTTGATTAATTTCATGAAAAATAACAGATTTTTTTTTTTTTTTTTTTTTTTACAATATTTTTCTTTATTTTCTGTAAACACAAATGGAGCACCCACCCACACATACAATGAGAAACGATTTTTTATTTATTTATTTATTTTTTCATTTGTTTTTCTTTTTTTATTCATTTATTCTTTTTTCATTCGAATTTACAGACAAGTTACAGTTGCAGGAATTTCAATTCTATTTTATTTTTTAGAATCTTATAGCAAAGAAAATCGAAACTCTTTTCTCCTTTTCCTTGATGTGAATTAAGAAGTTTTTACTTTAATCTTTTTCTCAATTCTTTAATTTTTATTATTATTTTATACGTAATTTTCCTATTTTTACTTTCAATTACTGCTTATTCCATTTAATATCCCTAAATTTTTCTTTCCTTTTTTTTTAAAGGATTTATTTTGTCTCATTAAGGGCTTTCCACAATTTATTTTTTAAAAAATCGTTCCAGATTTGAGCATTTCTAATAATTTCTTTTCATTTATTTTATTTCTAATAGAATTTATATTGTTAATTAATTAACTTATTGTTATTACTTTTTCTATTTTAATCAAATAGGTGTGTGTGCTTGTATTTATATAATCACATAACTATTTTAAACGTTCCCGGTAATTAACGAAAATTTTAATAGTAATTACCTGTAATTTAAAAATTCATTTTAACTAGATCAATGAGGTACATAGTAGTTCTCATTTTACGATTCTTTTTTTTTAAACCACTAACTTCTTTTAAAAAATATTATGATTTGTTTGGGGTTATTCTAATTAGTTTTTCGTAAGAAGAAATAAGTGATATGCAGCATTCCATAATAAGCTGTAAATTCTGAATAATTCAGTATTTAGACCAATTGAGAAAAAAAAGTTCCAAAATGATACGACGGATTGACAAAGATGAAAAAAAAAGTTTTTTCTCTCCCCTTTCCTTTTTTTTTGTTCAAACATATATATATATATATACCCTCTCAAGAGGGTGGAAGTACGACTTGGCTCATATATGGTAGCACCATCTGGGTTTTCGAATTTAGAGATAGGAAGCCAGGGAAGGCCCAAGGCCTGGTTCCTACCACCCCCAGAGGTATTAATTTGGAATGGGAGAACAATATATATAT
>JAPDSC010018023.1:0-18801 GCA_026290005.1 Latrodectus geometricus
ATAGCAAAACAATTTTAAAATATATTTTCAAACACATACTTATGAGTGCTATTTATTTCTTTACTAATATATATATATATATATATATATATATATATATATATATATTAGTAAAGAAATAAATAGCACTCATAAGTATGTGTTTGAAAATATATTTTAAAATTGTTTTGCTATGAAAGTCATCATTCTTAGTTTGAATTGATAAATATTTTGCTATTGCTATAATTTTTGTAAATAAAACGCAGTGCCAAGTTTCCGAATAAAATCACGAAGATTATGATATCGAATGTGCGTTAAATATAAACTAAAATATTATAAAATATTTATTCTTATTCTAGACAGGTGAGGACTTGGAGATTCGATGCAAGGAAGCGGGAATCGAGGTGGCAACACGCCAAAGTTTCATCACAGATCCAACGGATGCAGTCCGAAATTTAGTGGTAAATATATGCAGTTGTATTTATTGAATCTATAAGCATACTTATATTATTACACACATTTAATGTAATTTTTTATTTCTTAAAGCGACAAGATGCCAGGATCATCGTCGGGATGTTCTACGGAGCAGCTGCTAGAAAAGTAATCTGCGAAGTAAGTAAATTCCAAATCTAAATATCTCTAAAAGAACATTTTTCAAACAAATATTATATTTATTGGCAGTAAATTCAGTGGGAAGTACGTTGTTCTGCAAAGGGATTAATGAAACTGGAAAAGGAGAAATTACTATCGTAAGTGTTTGGCAGGTTGTTAGAACCGAACGGGTGAAAAATCACCAATAAATATTTTTTAAAGCATCTTACTTACTTTCTTCTAGCACGAAGTGAAACTTGAGTAAAACTCTTAAAAAAAGTAAAATTTGTAAAAGTGATTTGATTCTTTTCTAAAAATATTCTTACAAATTTTAAATTCTGAATTAATATTTACCTGATTATCACTATGTTTACGTTGCTCTAATAAAACAATTTGGATTTAAGGATTTAGAATACATCTTCGTTTATAATTTAAGTAAAATAAGCCTAATTCTTAAGCTTATATCATTGAAAATCAGATGACGTAGGTTGTTATGTCAAAAAACAGTTGTAGGCATCAGGCTCCCTCTTTTTCTGTTCTCATCTTCCGAGAATTATAATTTTTGAGAAAATTACAAAATATGGGATGATGGATGGATGGTGCCACCTTCACATGACTTGTATCTCCGTAAAAAGCTAGGAACAGCTTTAACCATCAGGAGTGATAGAGGCTTCTCGACTGCATGCACTACACTTGCTACTAAACATACCAAGAGTCTCTCGTTTTTAGGTGACGTGAAGGTTTTTAACATCTGCACCAAGTGCCACGATCAACAGGCACACATTGGATTGTTCGGCTCTCTCTCACGAAGACATCTTCACGAATCCCTTTATTGTCCTTTCTCAGAGTCAACGGACTTATGGATCTTGTCTAACTTTGTCAGACTCAGGAGGATTTGTAATAACAACAACGACAAGTTGTTTCGTCATGTTGTTATTTATACTGATGACATTTAAAAGAAGTGCTTATTTCAAATCAATCTGACAATTTGGTGAAAAAATCAGTGGATCTTAATTTTAATTATTAAATTGTTGAGCATAGCCATAGGTTATTTCCTTGCGTTTTACCCATGATAGGATTGTCGTTCTCCTATCAGTTCCTGTTATATGTTTAACATTCGTCCGTTTAATTCCTTTCTCGTTTCGAATTTTCAATTTTGCATCAAGCCCTCAAATTTAATACCTCAATTCTGAAGCATATTTGAAAGGAACTTCGATCTCTTTAATATTCAATTGTGAAACTTTTAAGAATATTCCCTAACTATTCCATGATTCAGTTCTTCAGACTTCAAAATAACTCTATATACTTTTTTTAAATTTGAGTTATTTTCCAATTATAACATTTGGGGTTGAAGTTGATGATGATACTCTCAAAAGCAACTCCATAGCCTGGCACACCTCGGAAGTACATTTCTGAGGAAATCTTAATTCAGTAATTAACTACTTCCATAATTTTGTAGTTAGCTGATTTTGAGAAGTCCCAGAAAATATAAACTGCGAATATAAGAAGAGCTTTTTAACAGTTTATATCTATTAAGACTACCACAATCAGGAAGGGCTTACAATATGCGTATCGAATAAAGAGACAACTATATGACGTCTAGATTTTAATTGACAGTAGTTCTTCAATATAACACCTATCTAATTGGTATACGATAGGGGACAAGACAAGTCCGGATATTTTAGATCTTTTCATCAGCTTTCTTCTGTTCACTCTGCAAATTTTCAATGGATCACATGCTGGGGTCGACGGAAATGAAAGGGCCTACTATCTGGTCAGGACTATGCTGAGGAAAAGTTAAGCCCTATGGGATTTTAAGCAATAGCGAGATCTCGTCCCTTCGGAAGATGGAATTAAACCGACACAGAAAGATTCCTTCCAATCATCTGTGGTGCTTTGGAAGACGTTTGGGTGGGTCCTTTTGACATCAGTCTACAAAAAGATCTAACGGCTTTCCCCCGTTTCATGAGTGACCATGTCACTGCACTCACTTTTCATTAAGGACAGACTATCTTCTCTGATTGCCATTGGAGAGAGGTTGATAGGATGAAAATGAAAGGTCTATTTTAGTTTGTTTTGATTTTTAACCGCTTCCCTTACAAATGTTTTTAAAAAAAATTGCAAAAAATCATCACATTTTTTTATTTTATTACTAAATACAAGAAAACGAAACAAAATATGTAGTTTTTAAGTTCAATTTTTAATTTTTTACTGGTATAAAAGCATATAGATTTAATATTAGTTTACTATCCCGAGTTATCTCGGACAATAAAGTTGAATATTAGTCTTTGTATGATAGTTTTTGAAACAAAGGAAACACAAAGTGATACCTGACATTCCGTACGCTGGTATCTGGTCTCATTTCTTACGGCATCATCACCATTATTTTACTTTTTTTCAACACAACTATCCTCTTTTGTACATTACTGATCCAGAAGGTTTCGTATACTATACCATAGAGAAACATGTGGCCAATCCCGGAAAAGAACCGCGAAATTAAAGTAAAGGCAAAATGCATGTTAAAACAGAATATTTCCTTTCATTTCCTCCCGGCCGAGTAAAAACGCGATAAAACAAATCGTACTGACAAATTTTGCTTCACCCGAGTTTTCTCGGGATAATAATTACCTGCAATATATACGAACCCGAGATAACTCGGGATAATAAGGCAAGCGGTTAAAAAGTACGAGGTTTTTCAGTAACGTCTATTTTTCTTAGACTTTTTGTAGCCAGATTTTTCTTGTGATTATTCTTAGACTCAAACTGTTACTGAGCTTCTTATTTGGTCATTAACAGGCGTATAAACAAAAGGTCTATGGGAAACAGTACGTATGGTTCCTGATTGGATGGTACGAGGACGACTGGTATACGTTTGTAGATAAGGCCCACAACTGCACCATACAGCAAATGAAAGAGGCAGTGGAAGGTCACCTGACCACCGAAGCTCTGATGCTCAACCAAGGTTCTGAACCCACCAGATCCAAAATGGTAAGTACAGTTCGAATACATTCTACTTTGCTTAATTCTTTAAAAAATTGGAAAAAAGATTTTAGTTTACATTTATAAAGTAAAAAATATTCGAATTTATCAAAATTTGGGAAATTTTCTTTCGATTCTTCGAGTTTTAATATTTTTTAAAATTTGATATCAATCCTTTCAAATCTTAATTAAAAAACAATTGCCAAAAGATTGGATTAAGAAATGAAAATGTAATTGATTTATTGTCAGCATGCAAAATTATAAAAGGAAACAAATAATTTATTTTTATTTTTTATTTTATTTGTAATGTCGAATTTGGTATAACATACAGTAAAGATACATTACGAAATGAAGTCTCATTATAAATACCACCTAGTTAATTAAATAGTGAAACATGGTGTTAGAAATATTTTATGATTATAAAATTGGAACTGTTCATATCTTCAAATATTCCATTCTCATTATGATGGTGTTAGAAGTATTTTTGGTTAGAAAATTGGAACTGTGCACTATGTTTGAGCATTTTCATTCATAGTCTCATGAGTAAAACGTATGGCTGATTCAATTTGGGAATACTGATGACCATTAGCTTTCATGCCAAAGGGAATGGTGTTTTAGAAAATGTGTATAAGTTGTGAACAGTTCATAGACAGCTGCCATTAAAATATTCTTTGACAGCAATAATGCGGCACAATTGAAAATAAACGCAGTAGAAAATAAAGGCCATATCTTATAGGAGTAAGACTAGTGACCTCTAGTGTCTCAGTTAAGACTGCTTCTTGTTAAGATCAGTATAGTGAAGCATTATTATTTACTGCCAGTACTGATTGGAAGTGTGACCATATTTACCTTCACCGGGTTGCAGGAGCTCCGTGGGTTGGGTACGTGTCCTCGTCAATCTGTGAAATCCTTCAGTTGGAGTGGCGTGAATGTGGAGGAGAAGGTGCCAGCTCAGGTGTGTCTTCATCACCTGACCATGGTTCAAAATTACGAGGGGTTTGATAATAGGCGAGTGAGTATTCCAAACCTATTAACCTTAAGGAAGAATTTTGGACTCACATGCACCACTATGTATGTATGCAAGACACGAGAAACAGTGCTTGGTGATTGACCTACACGTTACAGTGTAGCAACTAAAGCATGGAATGAAGCAGGAAATTTTGACAGTACAACGAAATATGTCTTATACAGATTATAAAGCATTTGTTTAAGGAAATGTTAACCAGTTTAGGTTACAGTGCGAACTATTTCCAGCTTATTACATCTGTTGGTCGGAACTGCTAAACTTTGGCGTCATTTTGAATAAAAATCAGGTGAAATTAACGCCTCAGATTGCACCTTCCTCTATACTTCTTACTTTATCAATTCAGCAACATAAGATTATAAAGTAAATTTTAATCAGAAAAAGGCGTTTGCATAATAATCTTTAGTTGAGTCAAATACCAAACCCAAAATCATATATTTATATGAGAACCTTGCATATTTCCCAAAGGAAGCTTGGGAATTAACCCTTTAACAGTTTGAGTATTAACCTTTTTATAGCTTGAGTATTAACTTTTATTTGTGACAGTAAATATGTAAAGTTACTATATCTTGGGCCCCATCGGAATAGTAACAAGGCTAATGGAAGTATCCATGCTCAATATTTTTCCACAGTAAAATAACGCTAGAGAAATCCACATTTCTACACGTCTACCGAAACCTCTACTTTGTGAATTTTCCAGTTTTCTTTCACGTGATTCGTACATATGACACATTTTCAATGCGAACAAAGCTATATTCCCAAAGTATATTTTATAAAATAAAATCATTTTCGGAATCTTGAACTGAACATTAGCTGCCAAATTATTTTTCAGTTGGAACTTAAATTTCAAATTCTCAACTAAATACAAGTTTTTTGGATTTAATATTTCTTTTTTTTTACGCTATTGATTTAATCAATGATTTTTTCCTTAAAAAATTCATTTATTCTTTATTTATTTTTCAGACATCAGCCGAATTTCTGGAGCGTTACGAAGAAGAGCTGAAAAAGTTTGGCTACATAGAGCGGCGACCCGTGGGGTACCAGGAAGCGCCCCTGGCCTACGACGCCATCTGGGCGATTGCCCTTGCTCTGGACAAGACCATCCGGGAACTCGAAGGGACCAACAAGTCCATCGAAGACTTCACCTATGGCAATCAGTATATAGCTCAACAGATATACTCGGCCATGAACAGCACACAGTTTCTTGGCGTTTCGGTACGTGTCTTTCATTTCCCTTATTTTAGTTTTCTTTCTCAAGTTAATGAAATACTGCATTTTAAAATTTATTTTGCACATTAAATTTGAAATGATTTTCGGAGCAATGCAAAATTTATGTTTTGCAATAAATCAATTTTTGTCAATGTTGAACTAGCACATTTTATTGAACTTATTAATTTTATGGTTGTAAGATGATGAACATTTAATGAGCATTGAAACAGGCAACCAGACATCATGCAGACAGGAAATCTGCATAATATACCATCAGACAGGCAATCTGAGTAACAAATCTTCAAACAAGTCATTTATATGACAATTTCTTAAAATTATTATATAAATTGTAGCTGATGACACATCATGAACCATCAGATAAGCAATCTGCATAACAGCATATTAAATAAGCAATCCATTTAAAGGATACTTAACTGAGAATCCTTCAATCACATGAATTATACACAACAAGCCACCTGACATGCAATCTACATAATAAGCAATCTGAAAATTAATTTATATAAATGTCCTTGAAACCTGAAATCTACAAATATGAATGCCATCAGATACGCAATCTAAATAATAAGTCATCATGCACATGCATAACGATGCATGCGAATTTTGGATTGTACCTTAAGGTTAACAGGTTCAGAATTTTTGACTTTTACCAAGAAACTCGTACTTTTGAACTACGTTCAGGTTACGAGATGTATGTGGAAAAGAGGGTGCACACTTGATCTGGCACCCTCTTTTCCACATACACGTCACACCAGAGGAAGGACTTTGGACGTCACAAATTTAAAAGGGCATGTCCGTAACTCACGGAGCTCTAGCAACATAGAGAGAGAGAGAGAGGATGTGGTCACACTCCCAACTGCCGCAAGTCATCATATAGGCAATTTATGTAACAAACTGTTAACTGGGTTATATGTACATTACAAGTCATTTGAAAAACAAGCTGTATAACAAGCAATCCAACAGTGACCTAACTCTCATAAGAGGATATTTCAAACAACTATATATCAGTCAGGAATTTTAAATAACGAGCAATCCAACAAGAGCAATATTTTAAAAACGCAAGGAATTAAGTGATTTCTCTAATAACCTATAAATCTGAAAGCCGGCTCAAAATGCCATCAAATAGTCAATCTAAATGAAAAATTATCATGCATGCAACCTGTGTGACAAGTCATCAAGCAAACATAATATGAACTCTTAGAAAATCATTCTAAATGACAACATATCAAGCGGACATCCTATACAACAAGTAATCAGATAATTTATATAGCAATCCATCAAATGGACAAGATATAGAATGTTTCATAGAAGACCACTTATATAGTTTACAGAGAGACAACTTAGAAATAATTGTAGATTAAAAGTAGTGTATAACACATTTATTGAGACAGCAAAATAATTAAATAAATAAAAATAAAAAAATAAATTAATTAATTAAAAATAAAAAATTTAGAAAATATTTCCTGTAAATAAAGAATTAGAAATTATTTTTTATGATAAAGTTCTGTTATAGCTTCTAATTTTTATTGCTGTGTCAATAAATGTGTATTCATGATCCAAATTTCCATCATGATAATATTCCGATATAGCAAACTAATTTTGATTGTTTTATAAAACGAGTACTTTCTAATAACAAATACATTCCTTTAGCCAACAAATAATTTTATACTTTATTTAGTTGAAATACGTATTTCATGTCCTAAATTATAATACCACTGCCTATATTATTATAATTTCGGCATTATGGGTGAAATCATTATTTTATTTTTTTATGTGAGTATAAGAATGGTTTAAATATAATGGTGATTTTCTCTTTCAGGGACAAGTGGCTTTCTCCTCTAAAGGTGACCGTATAGCCTGGACGCAGGTGGAACAAATGATAGGTATTGATTTACTTCTTGGCACTCTTCAATGTGTTATTGTTATATAACATAAAGCGGTTATAAAATTTTTGACTTTTATCACTAGATCTCATAAATATACTTTGGAAAAGGAAAATTAATGTTAAGTTATATAATATAACGCAGAAATATGTTTGGGAATATAAATATTTGTTTAAAGGCTTACTGTAGCTTAGGCGAATTGGTACCTCTTGCCTTTGGTTCAACAGTTCTTGGGTTTGAATCCCGCCTTGGATTTGAAGTGGGAAGAGGCAAGTTTGATTCCAGTAACCATTGAACAACGGAAGACAGATATTTTGACAATGAATTGTAAATAGCCTGCCAACTTAAGGCTGTTAAACTCCTCCCCGTATTACCTTCTAGAAGGACTTCTTAAAAGATGGTCCTCTTGCTCTGCTAGTAGCAAAATCCGTTGAACGACGAAGCGTTCACTTCGGATGGATGTAAATGGAAATTTCAGAAACTCAACGATATCATCTGTTGTTCAACAATGCCTGAGAACGAACCCGAGATCTTTCATGCTGTGCAACTAAAGCGAGTGCATTTATGCTTTTTAACTACACATCTAAAAGGTGTGTGCTTGAGAATCTTCTGGATTTTCTCTCTTTCATAAATTCTGTCCGTATTTATGAAAAATCCTTCAAGAACATAACATGTAGTTAACACGCAGCTTGTCTTCTTTGTACCTTGCACCACAAAACCCATCACGTTGTTAACACCTGAATCACTTACAGTTTTATTTTATATATCTGAATTCTGTGATATATATATCATTAGCTTATATCTCATTGTTCTAAATGCTTATAAAATATATCATAAAAATTTTAATTTTATATTGGGTGCTATGTAGATTTAATACCCAAGTAAAAATATAATATTAATGAAGATTACATTGATGCCATTTGATATCACCGAAATCGCAAATATCGAATATTAAAAATGTTATTATCAATGACACTTAAAATATATTGTTGAAAGTGGAATGAATATTAAATTTTAAATTTAATTGCATTTTAAGATGATTATCAAAACGATTATCTTAACTTAAAAGCTATATAATTATTTCAATATTGCGAAAATTTGCCAGCTACGTAATCAAAAAAGGATGCGAAAGCAATTATTACAATTATTAAACAGTCATTTTTTTAAAATACTATTATAATAAAAAATCAATTAACTTGTTGAATATTTGTTAAACATTATCATTTTTATTTGAAATAATTGAGTTCTTAATTAGAAAATATTATATATTAAATAAGTCTACAAAAATTATTTTCCCTTCATGGACACTATAGTTAATTTAAAAATAATTTTAAATAATTTTGTGGAAAATTTTTTTAAATTCCTATCATTATGGAAAGTATGGTATTTAAAATAAATTATTTTATTTTAATTACAAATATTTAATTTTTCAGATGGCAACTACACGTTACTTGGTTACTACGATACACAGACGGACAATTTAACATGGTTTAATAAAGAGCAATGGGCAGGTATGCGATCAATACGTTTGACAAATTAGCTTATATTTTTGTAAATATGTCAAATTAGAAATAATGTCAATTTTGATTTTATATGCATTTATTATTAATATTTTTATATTAATTTTTAAAATGTATTCTAAAAATATTCCCATTATTTATTTTGTATATTTCTATCAATTTTTATTAAAATAGATATTTTCATTTTATATTTCCAATAGATACAAGTATTAATTGACATAAACAATAATGTATTTCGATTAGTAGAACTAAGTTAAACACATTATTATAAAATAACATTTTTTTATTTTATAATAACACTATATTATAAAATAACATATTAACGTGGTATAGTTAATTATTTACTGAGAAAATCCACACTTATATAAATTTAAACTCTCCAAAACGTGTAATTACATTGATTACTTCTACAGCAATATATTATAATGTATGCTAATATTTTAATCTTTAAAATTGATTTTCATTATAATAATAAATATAGGAATCATAATTGTATAATGGGATTTTAAAATATTTTACGAATTTAAAAGAATACATATTTAACTCGCAAATTTTTACTTCCACACAACAATGCATTATGATATAATATTACGAGTATTACTCTTTAAAATCAGTTTTCATTAATAGATCTACCAGAATTCTATAATGATGTTTTAAATACCATTTAAAAGTTAAAAAAAGAAACGTATTTTCAAGAAACAGAATTCTAAATAGTTGTAATTCGTTATTTAAATCAATCCTTTGAGAATTATTATTCAAATATAGCATCTACTGTGTCAAAATATTCTACTAAAACCAAGCCTATTTCCGTGTCAAAATAGATCAATATTGATTTGTAATAGCATATTGTAATGTTTGTGGTTTATTTTAATAAAATAAATTAGTTAAGGATAAAAAAGCTTGGTTTATTTTTTAATAAAAAAATATAAAGTGAGTAAGTGCTTATTTGAATTGCAATATGTACTTCTACATTGAAATTCTGGTGAGAAGAAAATAATTCTTTCATTTTTTTCTTATTCTTATCTATAAAATACACATATAATATATCTCAAGCCATTCACACTTACTTTAAAATTCTTATTAAAGTTAGTGTACATACACTTTAGCGCAAACAATGAGAAATTAATGAATATTATCATTGTTTTGTTAAAATACAGTCTTGAATAACAATAATAAAGTTATTCAAGACAAAAGAAAATTTTTGTAATTTTTACTCATTCACTTTTTTAATTAACAATATGAATTATGAAATTCATTTTTATTACTTTACTCATTCACTTATGTTAACGTCCTTGGAATATTTTCATTGAGCTTATGTAGTTAGAAATTTTTCACTCATGAAACATTCATTTAATAAATTCGTTCAGAATACATATTTATTTATGAAATATTCACAATCATTCATTAAGTACTTTTAATCATGAGATTTTGATTGATTTAAAATTTTCATTTTTTAAAACAATTATTCATTAAAATCCTTCATTCACATATTATTTATTCATGAAACTATTCCATTCAACGAATACTTATGCATGAAATTATTCTATTTTATTCTGAAAATTATTGATTGGTGCATGAAATATTTTTATTCATCTTACCTAACAGAAAATTTTTTTATTAATATTTATTTCCTTTATAAGTAACAACTATTTTGGAGTTGTTCACTTTTCAGAGCAATTCTACTTGTAAAACTTTTATTTGTTTTCTTTACAATATGTCCTATTAATGTTCATTTTCTGGAAATATTACTCCCTTGGAATACAATTGTTAATGTAATGTAGATAGAAATTTTTTCACTCAAGAAATTTTCATCTACTGAACTCTTTCATTTATGAAGTATTCACTCTCATTCATTAAGCAATTTCAATCGTTATATATTTTTTCATTAATCACTTTCATTCACATATTATTCATTCATATCTATCTTTCAAGTCACATGATTTCATTGAAATATTATCTCTAATAGAGGCGACCTGCAGGATTGGTGATCACTGCTAATAGCAGTTCATAAATGCTAAGGAATTCAATATCTAATAGGCTTCCATGACGTCTTAAGACACTTTTAGAAGAGCCTCTTGATGCACTGGGCATATTAGTCTTGTCTATGTAGTCTGGTGGCCAATCCTCACCTTTTACGTTTATTATGTGGTGCACCCCATGTCCGTATGAAAAACCTTATGATTGTCTTCTGTAGTGTATTAACAATCTTCTACATATCAGCAGTTAAAGTTACGGTTAACAATCAAGGCATTAATTAAAAGTATATTATTAATGGAAATTTTTTTCTGAAATTCAATAATAATATCCTAGTAACCTGAGTAACCTGTTATAGAATTTGGGATATTTTTCTTATAAATTTAATGATATTCTTCATCGCTGTATAATTCACAAAACTCGAATTAATAAAAGAAGCTCTGATAGATTCTTGAAATATTTTAAAGTTGTGCAAGATTTGAACTCCCACTATTATTTAACATGTAAGATTTACTTGGCAGTCAACTGACACTGTGTTTCTTGTCTCCTCCCTCCAGATGGAAAACCTCCCCCTGACCGCACCATCATCCAGAAAGTTCTGCGCACCGTCAACTTCAGCCTCTTTGTGAGCATGACCACCATCTCCAGCATCGGAATTCTCTGGGCGATCGGCCTTCTCATCTTCAACACCCTCTTTAGGCATTCTAGGTAAGTATCGGATATCCACAAGAAAGATTATTATAATCACATTGAACTATTATGGTTTTGTGATATCGAATTCTTTGGAAGATAAGCCTCTTGTTCAAGCATACAAACAAGGTAGAGAAAGAATTTCCTAGTAAATTAAATTGTAAAATATAGCAAAACGAAATCTGGTCATACTTAGAAACTTGAAACTCTGTCAGGACAAATTTCAAATTTCATAAAAGACAAATTTTTTAATTTCTGATCAGCTTCAAAAGCATTTGCAACTTTGATTTCAATTACTATTTTTTGGTCACAAATCTATTTGATTTGATAGTTACTTTAAATACAATTATAAATTTGTGACCAAAAATAGTAATGGATAGCAAAGTCGTAAATGTGGACTATCTAAGGAACTAGTTATACACAAATTAATTTTATATTAGTTGTAAGTATTAAAATAAAGATTAGTTAGATACATTAAGTTGCTGTTTGTTGTTTCATATTCTCCATGTCTAGCAACTACTAGATATGGTCCGTAAGATCATTAACCCCCAAAAAGTCCAAAAGCATTAAAAGATTTCTAATTAAGTCGTCGGGGGAGAGTTGAAGACATCCAAAATGTGTTCTGGGGAATCATTTTCTGAAGCACACTTGCTGCCTGCTGGAAAAATCTTCTGACCCCTTTAGAAAGAAAGCCCTTTCAAGTGGCCACTGGCAAATCTGGAAAGAGCCGCTGGATGCACAATTTTGGTCGTTAATGAGGCCTGTAGAAACACCAGGGCTGGTTCTCGTGTACCATTCTTTTATTGGAGGGATTTGCCATTTATAATCTTGTTAAAGTTCTTCTTGATTGCAGAGATTTCGTGAAATGTCTTGATAGGGGCAGAGGTCAAGGTTTCTAAACCTCTCTTAGACAGTTTATCAGCAACCTCATTTCCATAAATATTGACAAGCGAGGGAATCCGAAAAAAGAAAATCTGCTTAAGCATGTCTAATATGGAAATAGTAGTTCTCTCAATAGATATATTAAGTAAAACTAGACATTGGTGTAATTGAACACAAACGCGCAGCTTGTCCTTTTTGGACCTTGCGCCACAAAACCCAACCATCCAACCAACCAATTGAACACAAGAAGAAATTCATTCTCAAGAAACAAAGAAGACAATTATTATTTTTTTATTATGAAAAAGAAGTAGGAGTTTATAGAAATATAATCCCATTTTCTTAGATTAGAGCTCTGTTCCCAATGGAAAAAAATTTATTCTATACTTTTGCTAATTTTAGAACACAAGTTACGTGATAGAGATTCTACAAAAATTTTGCTATTATAAAGCATATTATATTCACGAGTATATCTAGTTAGGGATCTTGCAGGTGTTGTCAATATATGGAGGAAACTTCACTACATATTTTATGTGAATTTGAAACCATTTCTGCCCATAGATTTGAACACATGGCTCAGCATATAATTGAACCTTGGATGCAGCAGGGTATTTCTGTTAAAAACCTGCTAAAGTTTCCTTCAACTACTGGTCTATTGAAGTAAGGGATTTTTCCTAGAACAATAGACCCTTAGTCGCCGTGCTAGGTTTCTTTGGAGCTACTACCCTAAATCTAATCTAATCTAGGATTCCAGACATTAATTTCATAATATGAATTAATGATTCAAGAAATATATTGTGATATTAACATCTATTAATTTTCGAAATGAATGAAAATCGAACTGCATAACTTCATAATATAAATTATTGATTCAAAAAATTTATTATGATATTATTTTAATTCTGCGGAATGAAATAAAATCAAATTATACCACATAAAATATTCACATTGCTGATACAAAATGTAAAAATTATAAAATTTAAGACCTTTAACGAGTCAATTCCAAGTTATTAGATAAATGATCAAAACTCTGGTCTTTAATTCTCCAGTTCAAGATTCGATTCCAAACACATAGGAAGATATTTGTATGTTGATTCCATTTCTACTTAAATTATGTTCCTATAAAATTAAACTTCAAGCGTAAGACTGCGTACATTGAGAGTATCTGATTGATGTTTATTTAGAAAAGGATTTACTAAGAGGTTTTTAGGGTATGGATATACAAGTTTCTAGTCAATAAATGTTATAGAAAAGCTTTAGGAAGAATAGTTGCAATTGACTTAATCTTCGACAAATATCCTGAGCCTGAAAAATTATTATTGAACATGCAAGACCAAATAAAGTAAAAACTCATGAAATAGTTTTTCACTATCATTTCATGATCTTTTACAATCAAATCATCATAACTTGAGGCTTAACCACCCGTTATTCTATTTCATATTCAAATCGAATAACTATCACAATAAAAAAAATCATTATCATTATAAATCCATTATTATAAACATTGCCCAGAGATATTTTGTTAAAAATTGTCATAGTTGCATAAAAAGTATGCTAAAATGAATGATTTGACTGATTTTCAGATACATTGCTCTGTCCCATCCTATGTGTAACAATATCATGCTTCTGGGCATCATCTGTTGCCTGCTCTGCGCATGTCTTCTAGGACTCGATGGTCAGTTTGTTGGTGAAGAAGGTTTCAGCAATTTGTGCCAAGTAAGGTGCATTTTAATGTATGTATAATTTTCTAAACTTGCCTAATGAATGGTATTTTACACACAACAAAATTTATCTGAATGAATGTTGGGACAAACATCAGATAATCCGTTCTACTTGATTTTGTTGGCGACAAACAAAATTTTACAACGCTATTGTAATTCTGTGGGCAAAATATTTATTACTTTAAAAAGAGATAATAGATTTCTAAATAAAACACATTTCATTTATTAATATTGAGAAAAGTGTTAAGACTTTTCTCAATATTAATAAATGTTAATAAATGTAACTTGTTAAGACTAAGTGTAAAGAAAGGAAAAGAATAGAAGAATTAAATTCGAATAGTCATGCGAAAAAGAGAAAACAAATCATTTAAGCTCAAATTGATTTCATTGCACTTTAGGATGTTTCTAGAATTTGATATTTTCGTCGTCGATGTTGTTCATATTTTTGCTCGTGTCTTGATCTGCTGATCTATCTTCTGGAAGCCAAAGACTCGAGGAGTAGAATAAGGGAGTAAATGATCATCCTAACATAAATATTCCTCGTAAATAGTAATGTTTGGTTATATATATATATATATATATATATATATATATATCCAAACACGTAATTCAATAATCACGTAAATTCAATAATTTCTTCCCTTTTTACTAAAAAAACTGCTTTTAAAGGGGAAAAATTTAAATATAATATTATGTAGAGACAATTCTACATTTAATTCTATTCAAAGAATTTCATTTTCATTTATTTAATTATTGTTCCTCAATAACATAAGATCAAGCTCACAGTACATAATTTTAATTTAACTTGCGATTTATTATATCTTTCTAACCTTAAATCCTCATTAGAAATGTGATTTAATTTCTATTCCGAACTTCAATTATTGTTTAACTTTTTATATCTTAAGTTATTATGCATGTATCTGTACGCATTTTTGTATATGTACACTGGTTATCCCGCCTACAGTTGCATAAACGACTGAAGTTGTTATTTTCTTGCAGATCCGAGCATGGCTGCTGACCATTGGATTCACCTTATCCTATGGAGCAATGTTTTCAAAAATTTGGCGAGTTCATCGGCTGACAACCAAGGCCAAATCAGAACACAAAGTAAGGAGGTGTATGTTGTTAGCATGCTTTCCTCCCTATTTAATAATTTTCTGATTTTTATACTACATAGGCTATTTAATGTCATCCATACTGATGGTATAACAGATACAATACATTATTCATATTATCAATTCTACTTTTGAGTTGATCCTAAATCTAAGCATTATTTCAGTTTGTGTACAGCTGGAAGTTGTACATCATGATCGGAGTTCTGGTCACGATCGATGTCTTGATCCTCTCGGCCTGGCAGCTGATCGATCCATTGCAGAGGAAATTAGAAGTCTTCCCGCTGGAAGATCCAGAAGAAACCGAAGATATCAAGATAGAACCACAATTGGAACATTGCGAGTCCGTGAACAACGCCATTTGGCTAGGTGAAGGCTTTTTCTATTTATCTTTGATTACTAATATGGATAAAATGCTAACAGATCTTTCTTTTTTTGATTCAAAGTACTCAGAAATAAACTGAAAAATGTATAACAATAAGCACTTTGGCATTAGTATGATTTTTTGAAGAACTTTTTGAAAAAATAACTAGTAGTTTTTCAAGAATAATGCCATTATTGTTGGGTTTCTTTTATGTTTTCATTCTGTGTTATTTTGTATTTCTTCCACATTAGTTGTTACATTTCTCGAGGCATATTTGGGGATATTAATATTTGTTGTTTACACATATTTTAGCAATGATGTGTGGCATTGTCGCCAAATTATTTTGTTTCATTTTCAGTTCTATGCAGAAGGCCAAATCACAACATCCATATCTTACTTATGAACAGCGACTCACAGATGTTGCGCCTTTGTTCCCTGCGTGCACATCTGTTGGAACGTGTGCTTGAGAGTTTTCCGAATACGAAATCTCCTTGAAAGCATTTACGTTAGGCAGTCCACAATGTGGTATTAAATAATGAAGCATACTATCACCAAACATCTCCAATTTTGGCTTGAAGTTGGTTGGTTGGGTTTTGTGGCACAAGGTCCAAAGAGGACAAGCTGCGCACAAAATTTGGCTTCAAATCATAAATTTGGCGAAACTTTGCAATCGCTTATTTTACAAAATGACATTATTCGATTCCATCATCAAATCTACTTGAACGAAATGAATATTATTACGTAGAGTCATACAATGTTTACAATCGTTTATTAGTTTCTTTTAAGTTTATTAAATATCCGTCGATATTAATAAAAATATCATTCAATTATTATGTCTATTCAATTATTAAGAGTTTTGCATAAAAAATTATTCGATATAATTTAGAAAATTTAAAAAGGAAGTTTAAAGAGTAGTGTTCAGAATTTAATATCTTCTTCACATGATATTTCTTAAGATGAAATTTGACTATTAATATTTCTTAAGACGAAGATTGGACACCAACAAATATAGGTAAAAGAAAGAAACTGATAAATTTAGTAACTGTGGTGAATTTAAAAGAGGTTATTATTCTTATTAAAATTTTAAAATTAAGATTTAACAATCATCAATTCATTTGAAAATTTATTTATTCATACCAACACTTTTTGAATAGTTTTTATTTCTTATAAAATATGAATAGAAAAATAACACTCATTATTAAGATTTAACACTCATTATTAAGAATACAACACTCATTATTAAGAAAAATAACACTCATTATTAAGATTTAACACTCATTATTAAGAATATAACACTCATTATTAAGAAAAATAACACTCATTATTAAGAATAACACTCATTATTAAGATTAAGATAAGAAATTATTGTGTTTTGTACTCTTTTGTATTATACTGCATTTCTTTGAAACAATTCTCTATCAATGTTTGGTATTTATCGAGAAATGTATTTTTCAAACCATTACCAATGTCCATAAGCTTTTAGTACAAAAAATGAGTAAATGAAATTCCTGAAGTAAAAATGACCTGATATTCACGGGACTAAAAAAAATAACAACTAATAAATACTGATATTTTAGCAACAAATATTCTTGTATTTTAAAGGGTCTTTAAAATAACCACAATTTCTTTACATTATTCTATTTGTTTGTCTTAAATATAGTCATTGGCTAACTATGAACTTGGTATGATTAACATTTTTTAAAATATTTTTGGATCACTAGCTCATTTTAAATTTAATAAATTTTAGGAAACACGCAGTAATTGTTTAAACTGAAACTACAGCATTTCATGACTCAAAAAATATAAAATAAAAATATAAAAGTAATAAAAAGAAAAATATATATTAAAGTATAATTATTAGCTAGAATTAATCGAAGGATCATATTAACTATGTATAAATTCTTTAAATGTTTATTATGGATATGATTTCTATATTTTGTAATAAATAAGAAACGAAAATTGTGTCTATGTTCTTTGAACTAAAATGGTAATTTTTATTGGTTTTGTTTCAACTTTCCTATTTTAATACTGTTGAATATATTTAATAATTAAAATTGTTTTCTTTAGGAATCATCTACGGTTACAAAGGACTTTTACTCATATTTGGTATCTTTCTGGCTTATGAAACACGCAGCGTTAAAATTAAACATCTTAATGATTCTAGATTGGTTGGAATGAGCATCTATAATGTTGTTGTAAGCACTTTTTTCCTTCTCTTTATTTCCCAATAAATTAAATACTTAATGAAACAACATTAAGAAGTATAGAATTTGAATAATATAACTTCCATGGAAAATTACTAACTTATTTTTTATAGTTAATTTGATTATTTTTATAGTAAATTTCAAAGTAAATTTTTTATAGTTAATTTTTTTACTTAAATTTTTTATAGTTAATTTATTGTATCTTTTAGGTATTTATTTTCTTCTTCTGATTGTGGTTTACAGTTGTGTTACCAGTAAAAATATTCTAAAAAATTACAAGTGAAATTGAGTATAGAAGGTATTGTAATTTAACAAAAAGATTAATTTGGAATTTGCGCATATGTATCCATTTTCACAAAAGTGTACTCATCCAAATTTGATCAATGGACAATTCATTGTAATTACGTTTTTTATTCTTAGGCATTACAGCCTAATTATAATTATTATAGAGTTTAAATATGAACTGCGTATTTGCATATACTTTGAAAAAAAAAACAAATAATTAATTAAATTAATAAATAAAATAAATTATAATGGAATCATCTGGTAATATTTTAATTTTCAATGTAGATTTTAAAATAATTTAAATATTGCTTGGTAATATTCTGGGAATTAAATTCGAAACTTTAAATTTAATTTTTAAAGATATGTTAT
>JAPDSC010018023.1:26650-47903 GCA_026290005.1 Latrodectus geometricus
ATATATATATATATATATATATATATATATATATATAAGAATTTAAAAAATTAAAATTAATTTACTTAAAACTAGTCTAAAGAAAACGCTGAAGTTAATGTTGAGGAAAGTGGTGGGAAATAGTTTTCAAAATTGCAGGTGAAAGTCGTTTCCTGTTTCTTCCATCAAATAAATTCAGCCTAATAGTGCCAATAGTAATAAAATGATATTGCCTTGCCCCACGTTGTCGCTTATTCCTTCATTTTGCGGAGACCCACATCTTTTCCAGGTGTTGAGTATGCATAGCTGGGTCAACAAAATTTATCGATGATTGACCTTAAAATATTCAAAATGGCAGCAATAAACTCATCTACATCACTGTATTGAATCATTGCTGAGCCTTCTGCAATATATTATTTTAGATTATATTCATTAATGTTGTGGCCTTTCAGCTGGAACTCTGACTTGAAATGTTTCTTTTCAAGTCAGCTGAAAATTCCACTAAAGATACAATTTTGAAATATATAAGATTTTTAATGACAATGATATTATCAAATCTATAAAATTAAGCGGAATGAGATGGGCAGGGCATGTAGTAAGAATGAGCCCAGAGCGAACAGCATTAAAAGTTTTTAATGTAACCCCCTCTAATAAAAGACCAAGAGGAAGGCCCAAAAAGAGATGGAAAGACTGTGTGGAAGAGAACTTTGCCATCCTAAAAGTAAAGAATTGGAGATCAATTGCTGGGAGAAAGGCAGATTGGGAAAAGCTTCTAAGGAAGGCCCACAAAGGGCTGTCGTGCCAATGCTGCTGATGATGAAAATTCCACGGAATATTCACTGCTGTGGCAAGATACGACATTGATTATTCTAAAAGGCTTTTGTCAATTTCGACAATCGTTCCTGGCCCTCCAATTGGGATACTCCGACTCTTCTCCAAATTCTTCACATCCACTTCACGCATATAATTATGACAATCAATAACAGTCTTATCAGATAAATCCAACTGATGTATGCACCAATTAATGGATAATTGTCCATATGACTTAAAGCAAATAAATCTTAAATCTAAAAAATAAAATCCTGAATAATGAAACATATCATGACCGGTTTGCAAATGTGTCCTTTGGATAGAGAATTAAAACCTCTCTGAAATATTCTGTCATTTCTTCTTCATTTGAAAAAAGTTGGAAAATGTTGATATCCATTGAAAAAAAAAAAGAAAAAAAGTATGATAATAGAAAGTATGGGACAAGTGCGATTTAAATAATATTTACGTAATACTCTTTATTTTGTCCCCTCTATATCATATGTTAGCACATTGGTAGGATAGGGTTCTAGGTTTTAGATTGTCGTCATATTATTTTTTCCTGGAGCTAGTTTTGGCAAGATAGTAGGTAGTCTTCAATAGTAGGTTAGTACCAAAACTACAAACGAACTATCTTTGCAAAACTTCTTAATAAAATCCGAAAATAAAATGTATTGAAAATAAATTGTAATAAAATGTCCCAAATTTCTTTGCACTGATGTAAGGTTTTCTAATATAGAATTTTCTTCATAATTTTTATTATTCTCTATCTCTGTGATCTAATAAAAAACCAGATTGACAGATAAACAAGGAAATGTGCTAAAAAAAAATTACCAAATTAAAAAACTGGCATAATTAATTATATGGCACAACAGCGCCTTTAATCTTAAAAAAGACACACTAAATTTCCTTAGGCATTAAACATTTTATTACCTTGCTGTATTCTAATTTCTGTAGTTTCTTTCATTTTTTAGTAGCCGAATGTTTTCTCAGTAATAAAGTTATCTACTTGAATCGGTGGATTCGTTTTTTACCCACTAAAATTTCGTTTATTTTTTATTTTATTTTATTTTTAAACCCTAAAGTGGTTGTTTCTTTCGTTACAGTTGAGATCATGTGTACGTCACTTTATTTTACTTATCTGTGAGTTAAACAAATAATCGTTTTACACAAATAATGAATATACAATTTTGTCCACCCATCATAAACAAGTCAATTTGTGTGTGGGATTAGCTCTTCAGTGAGTAGTTGGAAAGAAAATGTTGGCCAATATCTTAGTGAGATTGTTCATATATTCTTGGAGATTCGTCTCTCTTGATACCGCAATTAAAAATAATTAATCCTTAAGTAAAGATAAATTTATTTCATGTAGCATGTAAAGCACATTAAATATTAATATTTGATTGTTTATGCAAGCAATAAATAAATCATAACATCCACTTTATGGTTAGTTTACACCGGCAAGTACGATTTAAATGTTTTTAAGTATTTTTTAAAGTTTTATTATAATGCATAATATTTTTCTATATTTCTTATTTTAATGCATCCAGTTTATATTTTTTATTGCCTTTCATTTTTGTCATATATTTTCCTCACCGAAAAAGAAAGGAGCACCCTAACTACAATTTTACTGCATATGCTTTGGAGTAATTGGACCTGTAATAAATTAATAATTTTCTTATGAAGGAATCAAGTTTAAAAGCAATACTTATTAATGACTGTAAAATAAACTTTTCTAAATAATTGTTTAATTATTTAAAATTATTACTGTAATTTTTGACTCCCACACTTTCATTATCTTAAATAACTTCACTTATATATCTATAATGAATTTATTTAAGGTAATGAAAGTGTATTCACTTATATGTATAATGTGAGAAAATAGCAGAGAAGTTAACTTGTATTCTCATAGAAATAAATCGATAAAAACTACTATTAATACATATTTTAATTTTGACATCGGCACACCACTTACTGAAATCTTACATTAATTTAATAATTTTTTTAATAATAAATTTTTTAATAATAAATTTAATTTAATATTTGAATTTGTTAAAAATAAAACACAAAATGTGATCTTTTTAAAAGCCTGGATGGTGTTATAGTTAAATTGCAATATTTGGCGCTAAATCGTATTTTGGAGAGATATCTTTATGAGTAAAAGATCAATGGGATATAGCGATAACATTGAATTCGTTTCTAGAAGAAATGACTAATTTTTACTAAAATATAATTTCATTGATGACTATTAGTAATGATAGGATGACCAGATAATTAATAAAATAAATTTCATTTTTGTTTTTCTTCAAATAAACAATGTGAATGGTGTGTGTGAATACATAAAATTCATTTTTATGTCTGTAGATAAAAAAAAAATCAAACTTTTTTTTATGATTGTTCACTTAGATCTTAATTTATTTTATTATTATTATTTTAATTCCTACACCAAGTATAATTCCTTGATATTATTGGAATTAATTCTATTTACAGAGATCATATGATTGATCCTTATTGATTATATACGTAAACCTCATTGTATACATTTGCTTTTAAACACACATATTTGCTAAATTATTTACCTTACAAAATTTGAATTTGAAAGCTTATTGCTGTGTTTCAAAATTTAAACATTAAATCACTAGCTTTCACATTTCATTATTAGAAATCTGAACTATCTGAACGACTATTGGGAATGGCCTTGGCATGACCTAGTTGTAGTGCCTTAGAAGAATAAAAGGATTTCGGACTTCAATATTGAACAATATAAGATGTTACTAACCGACAATTTATATTTTCTCGCTATATAATTTATGCAAAAGGGATTAAATGGCAATACTTTTTTTTGTATTTTCATCACTAAATTTTCTATTTTTTGTATACCTCTAAAAATATTCTCAAATCGTGGGACATGGATTTTAGAAATTGGAAATCTGACATAAAGTTGAATTTGAAGGAGAGTAATTAAAAAAAGGGATTGGTTAGTTTTGCATAAAAATCACTTTTTGCACACGAGGACTAATTAGATAAAAACACGTGATTTGAAGTCGATTCCAATCCACGATAAATATCTATACACGAAATGGGAATCGAACCCGCAAACCGAAGCCTAAACTACTAACCATTAAGCTGTCAATCGACAAGGAGGAGGAAAGATAAAGAAAAGAAAAGCACAAGTACCTACTTTATTAAAATATCATTTTGAAGATAATTTGCTTCAAAAAATTTTAAAGAGATTTTTTAAGAAGTATAATGAATATATTTCTTAAAAACTTTTAAAGTGCCAACACTTAAAGTAGTCATTCCCTTAGTGTTTTCATAGGAAGATTTTTGTAGTCTTAGAATTACTTTTTTTTCTTTATTTCAGGAGTAATATAGTATGTAATACTTAAATATTTACTTATTTCCAAGTAATGGTAATATTGGTTGAAATAAATAATATTAAAATTCGTGTAAAAGTTTTTGATTACAATGCAATGCAAGTAATTTGATGAAGGTATTGTAATGCGTTTGTCTTTATTTGTAGCGAGAGGAGCAGATTCGGCAAGTGACGCAGGCTCTTCAGGAGAGGAGTGCTTTGAGGAGCCTCCAGGTGGCGTCCACCGTCGGCTGCGGGGACAGGGTTCGAATCACGGTTCCGGGTCAGTACACGGATGGCGTCATGTTGGCCCCCAAGGACAACATAATGATTGATCCGACATCGGACTCTGGATTCATTACTGGAACCTCCATGGCTCGCAGCTCCAGGGGTTCCAGATCCGACTTCGAGTTCTCGGAGTCTTACTTGTGAGTCTGGAGCACATTGAATACAGACTCGAACGTAAGACAGATCGTGTCTTAGATACATTCCAGCTAATCCAGAAAATTTTGATCATTGAATGGATTATCTTATTGAAACTGAAGATCTATTTATGAGTTCTACTGAAGTTCTACAACCTGAAGCGTCTTCAAATATAATATGAAAAATCTTGTTCCATTTTAACCATCATGAAGTTAAATACTATGAAGAAGCTATGATTTCAAGAAAGGGCATTTAATTCCCTTTCTTGATTTAATTTGGAGTATCCTTAACTGTTACATCGAGGTCTCTGTCTGGTTTCATATTGTTGAAATGGTTATCGTTGAACTGGGGAATTTATGAGGCTGAGTATCTAAAGAAAAATTATCTGACATTCTTCCAATCAAAATACCTTTAAGAATCACTCCAGGATTCTATCATTATTGATCTAATCATTATTTGAATATAGCAACATTACAAGAATAGATATTCATATTCTTCACTCTAAAATATTAATAAGTTTTATGTAAAGACTTTGATTTCCTTTTAACATCATTGGGCTGGACATAATTCCAGTAGTCTAGCACATTCTTCCAACTATATAATTTACCAGAACTTTGGTTTCATTTTTCCTTGTTGATCTGTACCCAAAATAAAAATACCAGCATTTACAGAACAGATATTTTCTGTAAGTGTTTTTCAACTGGAAATAGTCTTAAATGTTACATCAGAACTCCGGTTCCATTTTGATCATATTTAAACTAAGTATTATTCAAAGATGGTAGTATTTCAAGAACAGCTATCTTATATATGGTTTTTGCAAGAAAAAACATCTCTAAGTGTTGCATCAGAATTTTGGATTCATTTAGACCATTGTTAAACTAGCCATTATTTAATAATATATTTAAGGAACAGATATCTTTCATCCACTTTTTACATGTTTTATCGAGGTTGAAGAAAGCAATTGTTCTAGAAACGAACAAGAATTGTGGATTCATTTTAACCAGATTAAGGTAGACATGAAATATTGATACCAGTATGTCAAGAACAGTTATCTTTTATTTTCTAATCTGTAGCATCTTTAGCTGTCGTATTAAAATTCCAGTTCCCTTTAGCATTGTTAACCTATGTATTACAAGTTATTCAGTAACAGTTACATGAGGAACACGTTATTTTAAAAAATGAAATAAACTTTTTAGGAGTGAAATAATCGGCTTTATTTCATTCAGTGACGTCAAAAAAAGAACAATCAGTACAAAGAATTGATGGATGGATATATAATATAATGATGTCGCTTTTGATACAACCACATATAAGCATCTATTAAGTCTGAGAATATCAAATAATAATTATATTATTGTTGTATCAATTATTAAAAAATCTCACGAAATGAAAGAACTTTATTATTGCCTAATTAATACTGTCATGAGAAATTTTACAGACCAAATTTCTTAACTTGATGTCTGCTGTGCCACCAGCTGATTATGGCAAAAGATGGTAAGAAATTCACTTATTGAAATATTCTGTGCAATATTAAATAAATAATTTTAATGTATAGTTGGAAACTTAAAATTTTTCGAAGAAGTGTCTGTGAGAAGATAACTCTGTTTGTATTATTACATCATATTCTGTAAATAAACGAAATTCCCAACTTAAAAATGATTTATTTCAGTTTCTTAATACACTTCCTATCAGATTTACATATTAAAAAAATTATATATATATATATATATATATATAATTTCACTATAACAATGATTAAGGATTTTAAAATTTGGCTTTACACAAAAAAAAGTTTATGAGATGTTTACTTATCTATAATAACTATGTAAAATATTTTATGATAATAGTTTGAATGTAAAATAAAATATAATAAGTACTACGTTTATTAAGGGATTCATTATAATGCAATAATATGTTTTTAACGAGAAATTTGAGCTTGATGTTTTTTGATGTCGTAAGGAATGACAATGCTACTTTCATATCATCTTCTACACGGAACAGTCTTGATCATTTTTTTCGTTTTTATGTTGGTTGATACAGAAAACCCAAATTCAACCAAATAAGATGGAGAAAATTGTAATTAAAGATATTGGGGGAATAAAAAAAATTGAGATTTTTTTTTTTGGGATCAAATATATCACTTTATGAAAGGTCATAGTTATCACAGATAAAAAAATTTTTATCTATGAAAAATATGGTACTTAACGGTAAAAACAATTTTCTTTACAGTGTACTTTTCTCTGAAAACAAATTCTACTCGTATTTAAGAAAAACATTATAATTTTTAATACAAATATTTCTAAAATTTGGCAGCACACCTTAAACTATGCAAAACACATAAACTACACACAAAAGTACTGTGGCTTAGGGATTGAGTCCTTTGCTCTCTCTCTCTCTCTCTCTCATATATATATATATATATATATATATATTATCTGTATGCAATAATAGTTCAATTAATTCTATGAATACCAGATTCTCTGTAAGGAAAACCCAAACGAATTCTCCTTACAAAACTTTAACAGACAATAAAAATGTAAGGAAGAATTATGATAATTACATCTCACATAAATCCTCTAAGAAAATTAAACTGGTTTAATTTATGAATAATGTTTTCGATACAAATTTGAATTTTATCTAGAAATGCAGCAGTGAGTGAAAATAACTTCCAATGAAGTTTTCATATCATAAAGTTGTTTCAGAAAAGAATTACCATGATTGCAACTAATATTGGAATTCCATTTTTGGCAATACTCTCTCAAAAAATTTTAAGCATATTTGAAATCTTTTGAAATTTTTGGCACATTAATAACTTCTCATTTCGAGTGTGATGTAGAAAATTGAGAATTACAATATGAAAAAATTCGATTAAAGTAGGAAATAAAAGTTCTTAAAATAACTGAAAACTTAAAAACTTTAGCTCAAATAGAAAATAGAATTAATAAATAATATAAAATATAAATAAAATTTAATTAACCCTTTAAGTACTGAATTATTTGAAGACTTTATTGCCTGTGGGACTAATTTAATTAGATTTGTCACTATATGGATCAATATGGAAAAGAAATACATTTATATGATAATAAATACATTTATTTCGATTATACTTATATTGGTGACATAAATTTATTTTTGAAACTGCATTTTAATTACAAAATTTAAATAAATATATAAAAGTCAAAATACCTTTTTAAATTCAGATGACGAGTCAGACTTGTCCTCTATAACTTCATCAGAGTAAGCAGATGACGAATCTCACTCGTCAAATGTACACAGAGGGTTAATAAAAGAATTAAGAACTTGAATTTATGAAATTATAAAAAAGATATATTATTTTCATTAAGGTATAAAAAATTAGAGAACAATAGAAATTGTTTTATGAATATTATAGAAAATTAAATTAATTATCTCATCTGAAGTTCATAAAAAAAACCCATACTGATAGCTCGATTTTATTTTATGGAAATATAGTTTTCCCTCCTACATATACACTACTAATAATTTTAAAATTAGTCTTGTATTTGAATGAAATGCTACGACTATATCGGTAATATCAAGTTCTGAAGATGATATTTAGTTTATTTAACTGTACGGGGGATAGAGGTTAGTTCCCATTAGAGAATGACTGCTTATAATACCAAGCTTAAGTGGGAATAAATCAGAAATCACCCAACGTTTAAAATATTGACGCTCTTGGCGAGAAAGATAGTAGTGATCAAATGCTGTTGAAAGTCGAACAGCCAAGTATTTCCCCATCACAAAATGTTTCACCCAAGTGTTTCATATTTATGGCAACAAGGGATAGTTTTCAAGGAAATTTAAAAGTTGCCATCTTTTATACGTAATACGTGACGTGTCAGTGTTTTATTGGTTAGACGTTGTTGACGTCTGAAGTAGATGGTATTCATCGCAGTGACTTAGCATTAACTGAAACAAGAAATAAAAAAATGTATATAGCTAATATTAATTAAATTATTTATGTATTGATAGTTTCCCAGTTTCGTGTTCCGTTTATCAAACAACCCATGCATTTTGCTGTGAAGCAAACATCACGAATATTTCTTAAAAAAGAATAATAAAAACCGTCAACAATAA
Source organism: Latrodectus geometricus (assembly GCA_026290005.1). NCBI lineage: Eukaryota > Metazoa > Arthropoda > Arachnida > Araneae > Theridiidae > Latrodectus > Latrodectus geometricus. The sequence goes on from JAPDSC010018023.1 coordinate 35,310, forward strand.
GTTAATCTAATAATAATGTCAGTATACTAACAATTGTTATGACCTTTAGTCAATTATATATATTATATATTGTTCAAACTACAAAAATCTTAAAACAAAAGGAAATATATTGGTTTGGGGAAAAAGAAATCCATTATTTTTACGTGAACTTTATGTAACTTTTTTTGGATTCACTTTGTAAAAAGGTTTAAAACAGCTTTCATGTAGATTTTTAGGTCTTGCTCATTACGACTGCTGACATGCGGTTCACTTCGATCATTTTTGATATTTTATAGACATTTTCGACGATACTGTATCCACATGCGAGGTGCATCTCTAACATCAAAAATACCCGAACGGAATCAACGAAACAAAAATTGTACGTAACTGGTTGTTACAGTCTTATATAGGACGATAAACGCCTTTCACAATTTTAGCCACCCGGCTATCTTTTTCGCCGTTACAAGAGAAAAACGAAAATGTATCGAATTTTCTGTTTGTTGTCTTCCATTTTTGAAACCTTGTACTCGTGACTGAATGAATCAAACAAAAAACCGCAAGAGGATATTTTAGTGTCAAATATCACCTTTCCAACGAGCATAAATCTGAAATTGTTTGATAGATACCTCACGAGATATCGATCACTACTGACGTCTACCGAAAAAATAATGGATTACTTTTTCTCCAACCTAATATTTAAAAAAAAAAAAGAAAAGAAATCATGAAAGTCAATAATCTCATTACATAAAAATAAAATTTAATTTATAAATATTTTATATAGAAATAATTTTTCTCATCGTAGAGCAAAAATATAACTTTATTGACGTTTATAAATGAGGAATTTTTATGAAATTGTATTTTCTAATTTAAGTCTATTTAAAAATACATAAATTAAGGGTATGTTTAAGTGATCACATATAAAAACGGAAGGAAATTATGTTTACTTTTATATTTTTAATACCATTCTGAATAATATTTTTTTTACATCTTTTTTATATATTCCCTAAGAGCTCTCGAGAATTCTTTATAACAAGTGTGCATGCAGAAAGTATTGTCCATAGTTCAACAGTTGCTGGGTTCGAAGCGTGATTTTCAACCACTATCAATACAACATATACCCAAGTGATACCCAAGTCTATTTTATCGTTGGTTCGTAAGTGATTATTAATATTTAACCTTTGCCATGGATGCTTACAGATGTTTGGAATACATTTAAGACTTTAGGTCTAGGATGAACTAATCTTCGCTTGCCAAAAAGATACTAGAATGACAACCAAACCAAATCCACTAAGTTCTTCACCATCCAACTGATTCTTTGAAAGAGTTTCTTAAAAGTTAAACAACAATGGATATTTTTCAGAACGATTTAGGACAGTTAGACTGTAAAGAAGTGAATAGATTTGGTTTGGTTGTCCTTCTATCTCTTTTGGCAAACGTTGATCCTACACCTTGAATCCTAAATGTATTCCAAACCACTATAAGGACTATGTGCATGGCTGGAATAGAAGTGATAAAGTATTAAACGCGGAAAGTAAGAACATCTTAACTCTTGAAAAACTTTGGTTGCAAATTCACATATAAGACGTTCATTATTTTGAAAGCAACTCTTAGTTTTGTTAGCTGATTGATTGTTTTGTCACTCAAAGGTTACTTTTGTAAGCGCTTCCTAAATAGACTAGCATTCATTGCTTAAAGTTGATACTGAATCTCTACAAACGTCTTTGTTCGAGGTGATAATCAAACCTACGAATATTTGAAATTTTTAATAAAAGTGCTTGGTACCAGAATTCGTAGATTCGTACAAGTCAATTCTATGGTAAATATTTGCATGTAAAAGTCATATCAAAAATTTAAAAAATAAATCGTATAAAAGATATATAAAATTTATGAAACCTATTGTGCCCTCAAGATGGCAAAATGTATTTTCTAGGCTATTTTGTTTTGGGATTTATCAAAACATCCTAATTTATAGAAATTTAAAGACATTTTTGAAAGATATTTAATAATGAATAATCATATCGTTGCAAACATCGAACGACAGATGGAGCTGGTTATACATTTGGGTTGCTCTCATGAAAAAAAACCAGCCGAAACCAACAAGTTTAAGAAAATTTGGGAATCTCGTGAATCCAATGAATCATGAGTTCTGAACTAAGAGTGTCATACAATGGCTTAGCATATATTTTGAAAACCTCCGATACTCTGGCGATATACCTTTGACAGGCGTTAAATTCTTTAAAACTGTCATGAAAAACTTTCTGTAAGAAGGAAGATAAGGTAAAGATGGATGATTTTTCAGACTACTTATGTTTACGAATGGAGCTATTTCTCACGTTTCTAGCAATTTATGATTTTGGTGACAGAAAATTTGCATGGTGTGATGAAACATCACCAGGATTCTCCAAGTATGTGTATGTTTTTGCACCATTTACAACATCTTTTTTTCGGTTCGTTGTCTTCGTAAAATTTTACAGAAATACTCGATAAATGGTTGTTTTTATCAAAATATGATATAAGGCTGTTCACTCATGTGAGAAACAACTCTTGGCTCCATTACGAAACTAAACGTAACTACATTACAATGGCTTAAACATGCACTTTAGTGCTAAATGTAGTGCCTGACTACTTTATCACTGGATTGATTGGTTGAGTTAAGCAATGTATCGCTTCTTTGTTGCTAGTTTTCTTATCACTTACTGATTATTTTATGCGCATGAGAGGTAATTAGATCTCAACTCATAGTTTGAAGTGAACGCCAAACCATTTCAGACATCAAAACACAATGATTCGAATCAACGAATTGTTAGAACGAAGGCCATATCACTAACTATGCAGTTGCAGACCAAACAATTCTTTATTAGCTCCACAGAATCTAAAGTTTTGCTATTTTTCTTTATCATATTTTTAAAAAACAGAGTATTCATGCCTCAAGTTAAAACTGAACCAGGGGATTACATAAGTGCTCACGTTACCACCAAAAGATATAATTGTTTCAGATATTAAAACATGGTATAAATATTTACTGTCATAGAATGGTACCATTTAATATCTAAAGAAACTTACATAGTTTGACTTAAATTTGGTTTATAAAGAAATGTAAGGGTTCGTGGATATGTGCTTTCGTTTTGTCCCATTTAATCTGAAGCCACTTGCAGTCTTTTATTATCGTCATAAGCTTATTACACGTGTTATTGAATTAAGCATAATTAACACATTTTATTAAATAAATTATTATGGAAACTATATTATTATGAAACCAATTTTGTTTATATCTGAATCTCACAAACGGATAGTTTTATTTAGTAGTCATGTCATGATAAATGTTTTTGGAAACATTTTCCATTGTAAAAAATAATGCATATAAAGAATACGCAGCTGAATATAGTTATTGTATTACATGCGCTATACTTATTGGAATTCACATGTCCTTCTTAATAAAAGCATTGATTTCAGAATTATTTCACATAGAATAACAAAACAATAAAAATAAATCACACGGGGTCGTCATATTTTAAAAACAAGTTTAATTATGTGAAAATTTACAAGGAATAGGTTTTTTAAAAACATTATTTCACAGAAATCAATCTCAAAGATCGTTTTGGAATGACTAGGAATTCGAAAGAAATCGATTAGTTCATCACTTTATATAATTCGAACACGCGCGGAAAGACAATCAAGCGCTTGAAAGTTTGTGGAGCAAGAGTTGCATACTTTGAATAGTATGACGCGGTCGACAGACCTATTGCATGGAAGAGCGTGAAAATATGTACACTTTAAACATATCACTAACAAAAATAATCACAGGCTGCTCTCAGTCGGTGGTTCTTTCCGGTCTTTGAGGGGTGACACTACAGGAGTCAAGTCCACTTCGATGGTACCCTTCCTAGGATGTCTGAGTGGAGAAGATGCCAAGATGGGTTCTTCGTAAATGGGTGCCATTTCTTGACTCTGAAGATTGTCCTCATTTGCGTGAGATTTATGAACACTGGGTGTATCGGACATTTTGAACAGTTGAACGTCAGATATGGAATGTTCCATCGTTGGAGAGGACATCGGACTGAAACTGGCGTAACCACAAGGTGTGTACATGTAACCGTGACTGCCATACTCCTGTTGCGTACTGTATTCAGGGTATGTAGGCACGAAAGATTCACCCGAGTTGTACATACTGTCTTCAGAAACCTCTCGCGCCATTTTCTGACTTTCGTACAAATCGAACGTCACTCGCTTGGGCTCGTGAGGAGTGAAAAGTCTTTCGATCGTTTGCTCGGTGCTTGTACTCGCGTATGTACTGTCCGCACCGAAGTGGTTTCGGTTCTCACTTCTGAATTGCACATTGTCGTCCAAGCTTTCAATGTTCAGACACAACCGCGAAGGGTCCATCAGATGGGATGAGCACTCATCTTCCCGCTCAGCGTTCATTTCCACGGTTGCCTCTGTCACCACTTTGTAGCAAAGAGGGTAACTCAGATTTTCCTCGAGGCCAGTTCCGGAATCGACCCTCATTGTCCTTCTGTCGCCCTTTCTCGTTGGGACTGTCAATGAGTCTGAACTCTGCCGGTGGACAGCCGGCGACTGCGCGATGGGATCCATGGGTGGAACACCACCCCAAGAGATTCTGTTACCGTTCATCACTTTCTGGTTGCCCTCCTTGGATGACACACTGGACACGTCTGACAACGTCTCTGGGGAAGCCAGTGGCGCCATCTGTGTCCAATCTCGCTTCTCTACCCCAGCGTCTTTGGATTCGTCGACGACCACTCCCACACCACAGAAATCCCAGTTCTGATTGGATCTATTCTGGTACCCGTAGCACAGAACTTCCTCGCTGTCTGGCTGGAGGTCCGTAAAACTGGTCTCCAGTACCAAACGATGCGGTGGGGTGCGAGAGCCCATTTCAATAGAATCTGTATTGGATAACTGTCGTCTCTCTCCTTCGGAGAGTTGCCTCTGAGGCTTGGCAGGTCCTGTATTTACCAAGAGCTGGAAGTAAAGGCAAAGGTTAAGAAACTCGTAATGTTTGCTGTTTAATACAATAGACAACAAAGTGATCAAAATTTAAAATCTGAATATTTTGGTACAATATTATATCGTCAAAATTAGTTTACATGATTTATAAGATATCACTTATAAACTTTTAACTCTTGTTTTTTACATTTGTATGATTTATTTAGATTCAGCGTAAATAACCTAACAGCTGAAAATTCTTCAAAAGTTTATTTTTAATACCTAAGAGGATTGAGGCAGTGGTAGCCTGATTTTAGATAAAAGATTAATATTAAGGCGTCGTTCTCCTTATCAGAAGATAGTGATTTAGTATGCTGACCTAAATAAAGATACATCGTGTCCACTGAAGGAAACATGAGCACGTTAACTTGGTCGTAGTCGCATTGTCCTCCAGAAGAAGTGATACCTCTGATTGTAGGTCAAGTATTGAGTCTTCTTTTTGGTCTCTGTTTCTAAATTCCCACCCTTACTCTGCTTCCACCTAAATAGTACAGCCCAACTCAGGACTAGGTACAAGGAAATATGTTGGTGCTGCAATACCTACGAAAATTGGTTTTTATGTCTTGTTTTTTAAATAATGGTCTACATTCATAAATGACAAAGAAGAAAAAGTTGAAAACAGGGAAATAATATTTTTCTTATAGGGATGCACAACCATTAATATTAATCAACTACTCTTCAACAGTTGTAGAATTGAATCCAGGACCTCCTGAATCAAAGAGTAGGATCAAAGTACTAAGTGCCATTTTTGGGCACTTATGAATTTTTTTTCAATTTAAATAACTTTTCATAAATATTTTTATCTACAACTTTTGTAGAAAAAAGTTTGGGGAAATTTTTGCCACTTTTGATTTAGAAGTGTGTGATTTTTAACATATTAGCTTCTCGCAGTCAATACTACATATGCCACTTGAAGTCTTATGACATGAGATTATTTTTGATCATGTGCTGAGAAATAGGTTATGTCATGCATTATTTTGTGTAAAAGTTCTCTTTACTAATTACTTTTTTATAAGTCAAACAAGTAAAAAAAATAAATCAAGATTACATTTAACATTAAATAGTATGCAAAAGATTAACCTTTAATCTATGAGCAATGTCTAAATACCTTTTCTAAAGCGTCAAGTACTTTATCTGGCATGTGATCCTGCACCATGACGGGGGAAATCAGAACTTCATCGAAATCGACGTTATCTGCCCACAGAGCTTGATACACAGGATCGTGCTTCTTAATAAGTTTCCTAGAAATACACAAGATTTATTAAAACCTACTCATGTAAAACGAATGATCATTTACGCAAAGAAATTAAAAATTATACCTAATATATAAATAAAAAGTGCAGTAACATCTTCTTGAAAAATATTTTAATAAATTTAGAAAAATAATAGTTGTTATATTGAGTTGAAATTAGAGGAAGAATTAACTGTGGACATACCACATAAGCATCTACACCCGAGGTGCAAATTGGCCCAGAAAATATGTTTATTGGTTCTTCATTTTAGGATCATTTTTTGCACAAGAGTTTATAACTCGAAATTTTGGTTTAAAGTATATTCTAAGCAACTACACTCCAGTAGGATATCAAATACTTGAATTCTTGAGTTGAAGTCAAAAATATTAATTATTTGGTTATTATCGGATTTTATAATGGAAAATTTTGTCTAAACTAGGATTTTTATATTTAGTCAAACGTTTTTATTTTTATAAAGTCAGCAACTTATAAAAATATAAAAATTAATCAATATCATGCAAAAAATGCTAACATTGTTATGAAAATTAAGAACTTCATACAGCATTTCAATTAAGAAGACATTATAAATATTTACTTCATCATTTTTAAATTTAAAGAAATAAATTTTATTTTAGAATGTTATAGATAGTAAGTTCTTTATTCAAATTATTTCTTGAATTCTCAAAAATGCTTGGAAATATTAACAGGAAGTTTGAAAAACATGTTTGACATTATGAAACTTAAGTTGTATTTGAATAAATTTAAGAGACTCTTAACTAAATATTGTTTTTAAAATTTTTATTCAATATTTTGCTAAAAATTAATACTAAATTCCTATTTAAATAAACTAGTTATTGTTTATATTCAATGAAATCTTTTCGACCAAATTAATCGTGAAAAAAGTTCTGCTAAATGCTCTGAACTATATTTATTCAACACTTCGGATTTTACGAGCTTTCTATAACAGATTTTCTAATCTTATTGAAAAAAAAGATGTAAAATATCATAGTAAATAAAGGATTTTGTTTGCATTTGAATTAATTTAGAAGCTTTTAATGTCTCCCTTGTAATTTATGAATATTTAAAGAGCAAAATTTTCTCTCTCTTGTATATATTCATAAATTAATATAAATGCATGATAGTATGCAAAAAATTGCAATTTTAAAATTTCAAAATGTTTTATAACTAAAATGCTTTTGTGAATTTTATTATGGGATAAATGACTGTAAATTGAAGAGAAAAAAGTGTCCCTTTCTGCTTGTCATACACACAAATATAAAAATGTGATAAATTAAGCATAAGTAGTTATGATTATGATACGTATAATTTACTTAAAAGGCCAACACAGGTGCACTTACCTCCATTTAGTCTCATATTTTTGGCTAGCATTTAAAAAGAAAAAGCAAAATAAATTAGCTACAATTCATTCTGGTACGACATATTTATGCACTATAAACTATCCTTTTAAAAACCTTACATAATCCACATACAAAATCTAAATAAATGCAGTGTAATTGTATAACTTATAAAAATGTTATTGCATGATAGAGTAAAAAAATGGAAAATATTTTAAAGATAAGTATTACAAACATTTTATATCAATTCTTTTGTGTAATTAATTAGGAGGGATATCACAGAGAGAAATAATTTTAAAATTTCTCATTTCGAAAAAAAAAAAATACGCAAAACTATTTACAGTATTTTACAGTATTTATCATAATGATGATATTTTAAATGGTAACCGTTTAAAAAAAAGGAATTAAAAGCATATAAATTCATCAAATTTAACTAAATTATAGACTATTTAAATAGTACACGATGTGAAGATTCTTGTGCAAGCAATTATATTACAATATATATAAAATCAAGATTAAATAATAAATGAAGATATTTCAAATATAATTTAATCCAAATATAAAATATTTTGATCTATTTTTGAGTGAATCAAGACGCTACTTTTAAATAACACTGAAAAGAAGCCTAATTTTGAAATTAATGAACACAAAATTGAATGAAGGTCACAAAATTATAAAAATGGTTCATCGGTTTGCATTTATTTTTTCCACATGAAGTATAATTTAGCAGACTTCTACATATTAAAGTGGATTCCAAACACTTATGAAATAAATGACGATGGATAATGCAAAAATTTAACTAAAGAACTATTGAATTAAAGGCTCTGGAGCAGTAACTACTCAGCTGCTAGCTTGCTAGTTCAAAAGATCAGTTATAAAAAAAGCAAAATAAGAAAAGAAACTATAATATAAAAATTATAAATTTTCTTCTATTGTAATAAATGGCTATGAATTGTAACGTTCAAGCGAATCTAATTTTAAGGTATTAAAAAACTAACTGAATTATTATCTGTGTACGATGGTTATAGTTCCCGCCAATTTGCTGTTGCCATGGAAACAAGATACGTTGCAAATTTGAAAGGAAGAGTCAGAAAAAAACAATAAATATCTTTCTGAGCCCCTTGAAACCCTAAATATCATCAGTTCCTAAAACTCTTAACTCCTATTTGAAATAGACATCCTTGTTACTATAGCAACCTCCACTAACCAGACTACAATCCTTTATCTGTTCTTGTGGTATAGAAAGAATCTGTTCCAGCTAAATAGTTCTCCTTATATTTAAGAATGGATTAAAATCTTTTATGAAAATAGGGGCAGTTCAAATATTGATAGTTTAATTTTGATCGCTATCAAATTATAAGCCATACATATCACGAGTCTGGATCTAATAGGGAATTTCAGATAACTTGTTTCACCTTTTACAATATGTTGCTAAGTTACATTTTGGAATAATGCAATTATTAAATTTTTAATAAGTAACAGTTGAAATCAGTATTTATTAATAAATAAATATGACGTATTTGAAATAAGTTCAGAATTAGCTGGAAAGATACAACCCAAATTGTACTAGTTTTTGAAGAATATTTTAAATAGTTTTTATATGTGTGTGCGTGAAATCCTCCAAGAAATAATTTTTAATTAATACTTTTTGTATATAGATACTTTTCTACTAATAATAGATACTTTTCTACTAATAATAGATATTTTTCAACTAAATGATATTTTTTTAAAAAAATTAACAAGTATCTTTTAGCAGGTACTTTTTAACAGATATAATTTGACAAATACATTTTATTAGATATTTTTAAAGGGGATTTATGATTAAACATACTTTTATTTGTGCATGCGATCGAATGTATAATAAAAGTATGTTTAACCAATAAAACTATGGTAACAAAAGAATTATGGTTAAACTTTATCTTTACTCTGCTTTTTATGTACATCTTTTCTTTTTAGGACATGACTTTAGAAACGAATTTTGAATGTATCGGAGTATTAAAATAACTTTTTCATCGATTAAATATACATGAAAGAGTAGTGTTGCCATCAACTTACTCCTCTTTTTTAGGGTGGTTGCGGACAATGTGGATGATTCTGCCTGGAGGGTAGAGGGGTTGGTGAACAGTGAGCGCAATGGAGGAATCGCTTGGATGTGTGGCGACGTCCCGGGAGTTAGCCTTATCCCGAAAAATTTCTGGATCGAAATTTGTATCTTCCGGACAACAGCAAAGAACACCACCCATTATAATCTTCCACTGAAAAGAAAAAGCGTTTTATTAGTTCTGTCATCATAGGCTGTGATACAAAATATAAAATATGAGGCAACTAATGTTGTTTATACAAATTTAATTAAAATTTACAAAATTCCAGAAGTAAATTTTCATCAGGAAACATTCTTATCAATTAACCGAATGTTCAATAAAAAATCTACATGATTGTAATTTTAAGAGATTAGAGATAAAGAATTTTTTCTTAAATTTCTTAGCAATAATTCAGATTTTTTTTTTGGGGGGGGGATTTTTTGTGCGGAAGTATTTATTTTACATATAAAATATAATCAACAAAAGGAGAAAATGTTTATAAAATTATTAACTTAAAATATTAAATCCTATATTATTCATTTTATATATAATTTGAATATTTGTTTTACAGAGGACTTTTTTTCTTTATAATTAACAACAAAGCATAGAATTTAAGTACAGAATAGCAAGATACAGTTAACACTCTATGGTCAAAAGGTCAATTCGAATGAAAACTACGTTTTAAGTGGATTCTGATTCCCTATTATTTATTACTGAATAGGATTTGAACCGATGGACCATTTAATTAAGAAATGCTTATTTAATTATTAGCTCAACTGTAGACTTGGGAAAGATAGTGTGTGCCTGTTATTTAATTTTCTATAAATGCAGTACGCTACACAGTCCAAACACTGAGATATTTTATTAATTAGAAATTATGTAATCTACAGATATTTAATTAAAGTATAGAATTGATTCTAAAAAATGATATACTGACAGAATTACTGTCAGTCCTTTTTTATTATATTATCTGATTTCTGAAATTCATATAAAAAAACTGCCTGGAGAAAAATCACGAATTTTTCCATTTTTACCTGTCAGTTTTAAAGTTTAATAAAATAAAGAGAATTATCAGAACTTCATATTCAATATTATTGGCTGTTGGGCGATAAGTAGATAAATGTTTTTTAAAAAAAATCATGCTTATCTAAATTGTCGAAAAAATATTAAAAAATGAAATTTATTTTTTTAATTTAAAACTTTCAATAATTATTTACAAATTTAAATTTAGCAATTGTTTGTAAGGCATAAAAATATAAGTATACTCAGCACAAAATGCTGTAAAGTTTTCTTTACCCTAATTTACAAATTCTGTTAATATTCAGGATATTGCAAACAGAACTTAGATTTTAAGTGATTAATTATAGTGACACGTTTTATTTTATTTTCACGAATATAGTAATTACTATTCATACATTATCAACCCACAGTGAAGACAGACTTACCTGATATTGATTTCCTGTAAATTTCTAACTGTAGTGAAGTTTAGTGTTAAGAACTTAAAGTAAAAACACACGTTAATTTATACATTTATTAATTGAATTTAAATTAAAACTACTTAAAATAAAATTTTGTATCTGTTATGTAAAATATACGTAATATTAAATAAACATAAAATAAACTTTAAATAAAATAACATAAGCAATAAGTCAATATTTTTAGTAAGAAGGATGAACCTGATGCTTTAATAATAAATTATCATCATTTAGCGTCAGTGCAAGGTAGCGAAGCTCTATCACTTTCCTTTTAAAGATTAAGGAAACGAATAAACGTATTTGTCCCACATTCGTATTTTTGGAGTGACGAGTTGAACAAGTCAGTGCAAGGTAGCTAAGCTCTAAGACTGCGACTCTCAGGTTTTTACAAGTTCAAAATGTATTGCGACCACAAAGCGAATACCAACATCCTACAACTTACACAATTTATAAAGATATATAATAAATTTTTTACTTCATAGGTACTTTTATAAATAATGCATATGTTTTGATATTATAAGATAGTATGATGTAAATAAATAGGTACTATCAGTGTATGTGTTGGAATCCACTATCGTGGACCCCCATTTTCATTTCATTGACCCCCAAATTTTTTTTTCGCTGACGTAGACCCCTTGCAGGTTGTCATAGACCCCTAGGTGTCGATATAGACCACTTTGGGAATCACTGGTTTAAAGCATATATATTCCGAACCTCAGCAAGCATTCAGGTTCCATGTGGGACTTGAACTTACGAACTGTCAAACTGAAAGCTAGAGATGATATTCGCAGATATTGAATCTATAAATAAAATGTTATCTGTAACTATTTCAGATGCTTATAATAAAGAGCTATTTTCAGGTATTTATATTCTAATGAGGTATACAGACAAATACACGCAAATAAAATTATTCTTATATATTGTATATAATATTTTCCAAATATTATATAAATATACAATATTTTCTTACATACACATAGAAATTTATTTCTGGATAACATTATGAAAAAATTTTTGTGGACTTGAATTAAAAGATTCATTTTATTACACTAATATATTTTTTAGATAATTGTTATTTTTGTAGATAATAATTAATAATCTATAAATACTTTCTATTCTAAGATAATGTTGTTTTTAATCAACTGCACATGTGAATAAAAGTTAAACAGTAAGCTACATTCACAAACACACATTATCAATGAAGAGTATTAAAGAATACCTGTAGATATGACGATGTAAAATTAGCACCTGTTTAGGTGAATATAAAATTTTAGCAACAAATAATATACACACATTTTCTCATATTTCATTCAATAGGTCTAAAACTGTGTAAACTTCAAAATTCCATTAATTTAATCTTACCATTTACAAATACTTTTTATTATTATAGTATTAGAACAAATAGCACTTTATTTGAAATTATATAGTATCAGTGCACCAATAATATTCAATACCACGATTAATG
>JAPDSC010018036.1:0-25330 GCA_026290005.1 Latrodectus geometricus
CAAAAACTTATTTTTTCCATGTGCTAGTTAATGATAATATTATAAAAAATGACTATTACTGTCGACAAAATAAGGAAACGAAACATATTTGCAAGCAACCTAATATAGTTAAATTCAGACACAAATGCTGTTATATATCAGCATTGCAACTAACTAAAATGATTTGTACATTCAAGAATATTTTTTATAATATTTAAAATAAATTGTGTAAATCAAAGGATGCAACATCTCAAGTTTCTACCAATTAAAAAATCTTTGAAGTGCAAATTGTATATCCTATACGTATGTACCCTAGAAATTTATAACATATTAAAATTTAAAAGGAAGTAAAGAGCTTCAAATAAACAAGTTTTATAATGGAACCTGGGAGCAATAAAATAGTATGTAAATTGTACAGGTTATTCAAAAGATAACTTTCACTTTCAACAGCTAAAAGCCGTTAAAATGTTTGCTTATCCGACTTATTTGACCTTTTAGGAAACTTCTTTAATAGATAGTGGGCCATATTAACATGCATCACAAGAACTCACAAACATTCATCTGACAAATATGCAATCATTTCCTGGTTTTCAACAGTACTGGAATAAAACCCGAATATTTTGCTCCAAAGAGCGTTGTCCTGCTACTAGGTCAAGGATAGGAGCCAATTGTAGTCTTTGATATTGCAAGATGAGCAACCTAACATCCGAAATATTGTGCAGCATTTTAATATTCAACATGGATCGTTGTCTTGTCGGAGGTTTTTTCATACATGGTGGTTGGCATTGCAAGAGTAAAAAGCTGTAAAGCTCATACGCTTCAACAAATGATCATGAAAAAAATTCAATACTTATCTTCAGTTTTTAAAAAGTGACTCGTATTCATTCGATTTCACTACGAAGAACGCAGTCATATTGTTAGAGTATGGTGAGTCTTAAACATTGGCACACTACAGTTGACAGCCAAAAGGGCAAAAACTATTATAAGACATTTTAACAGACCACGTATTATTAACTTCCGAGAGGATTTTTCTTATATTATGGGTAAACTTCACATGTCGCAAAGGAAGAAATTTAAAAAACACCCAAATCCTCAGTCCGATATGCAGGCAGAAAGATTGTGAGTTAAGCTCATTTAGCGCTTTTCAACAATAAATGTGATTGAACTCTCGAGTTTTCATACCGAAGACCATGATTTTGAGCACTTGGCTATGTTACACAGACTTTATGAATGGGATTTGGTACTGTAAATGCATCATTTCCAAAGTAGGATTTTTATCAGTAATTTTGTGTATGTGTATTTTGTAAGTAGATACAGTTATAGATAAAAAAAAAAAAACAGCAAATATAGTCAGAAATTTATTATGGAGGTATTTTCACGACTGTACGATAAAATAATTAATTATATGACTATCATTAATAAACTATTGAATACCCGAGCATTTAATTTCAAGTCAAGATGCAAAAATACACCTGTTCATAAAAATAACTGTCGAAATAATGGAAACATTTGTAATAAAAGATGCATTTAAAAATGTGCTTTATAAGATTAAAATATAGTTTTAGGTATCCATATTATTTCATATATAAATAGTGTATATCATAACAGTAGGAGACAGCATTAAGAAAGCCGTATGTAATGGATTTTATAAAAAAAGTAAAATTTCAGGCCGCAGAAATTTTCAAGGTCAAACTTTAGAAACTTGACAAACTGGAGCCAACTATGATTGAAACATATTCTAGCTTTTAGGTATTTCTAGGAACACTGTTACTGTTGCAATATAGTGAAAGGAAGGAGAAGTTGAGTGAACTATACTGATAAATATTGAAATGGATTGTAATGTCCAAAAAAATAACTGGCCTCAAAACTACCACAGAGCTAAATCAATAATTGGATTTTAAAGTGCCAATTATTACCTTTAGGAAACGCTTAAATAAACATTAGCACACACATTCAATACTGACTAAAAATATTACCTCCTTAATTTAGTTTATCAAAATAAATATACATTTTTTATACTGTCTAATGCAATCGGAATCGGCAGTTAAAAGTATGTCGAACCAAGCACCTCAACTTTTGAGATGGGAATTAGACTCGAGAATTGTAATATCGTGAGAAGAGAACTTAGGCATTCATCCAAATATATATATTATAGAAAATAAAAAGTATATTATTTAATTAAAAGAAATCACAGAGATTCCTAATGGGAATTAGATGGACTCCGATTCAAGCACAGTGGAAACTTAAAAATGGAGTTAGTAATCAGACTCTAAAGGGACAATGATATGTTTACAAAGTATTACACATTAATAAAAACAAACCTCAAGAATTACATTTTTTTATTAGATTTCATATTCTTAGCATTTTTCTCTTTAAATGTCTTATGTGCAACTATTTAATTATGCTGTATATTATACAGGAAAATGGAAGGTCTATAAAGAAAATCGTTTTTCTAAAAGAGATCTGCGTAGAGAGTAAAAGAGTTTGAAAATTCTTGCTATAAGTATACAAGTAAGAAAATCCTTATAAAATTAGATTTAAATTTTCTTGAGAAAAGTATTTATGATAAGTCAATCGTATAATCATTTTTAAATTAAAGCAACTGTTTTCTTACTCCATGCAATTTTCATACGCAGTTTGCAATTCTTCATTTACTGTAATGCATCATTAATTTAAATGAGAACTTATAAGATTTTTGCAATACGTGTTATAAAAAAATGAATAACAGTAGTAAGAAATCAAAATGTAACATGTTATTAAGTTAAGCATCAGTATTCTGATTTTAAGGATTTTACGCTAATTCTGGTTTGCTCTATTTATCAAATTTATATTGGCTATTCTCAAAACTTAAATTTTATGAATACTCTTGATAAGCATGTTTAGTTAAAAAACAATTTTCATTTTTAATTAACTTTTGAAGTATACAAGAAAAATTAACAAAAATTAAAATTTATCCTTTTAAAAAATTTAGAAGTAAATATATTTAAAAACAAAATATTGTTAATCTTTAATTTAAAAAAAATTAAAAATTAATTAAAATTTCTTCTTAAAATTCTGCATTATTTTTGGGGGAGACCCTATTTGTGTTTCAGGATTATATTTAAATAATGAAAAAGTAACTATTTTTTAACAATTCATAACTCCGTGTTTTTCATAAAATAACTTGATCTTTAATATGAAATAATAAAATGTGTGTATTGTCAATAAAATACTGTATTTGTATATATTCTGTAGACATTTACTTTAAGAAATTTGTAAGTTGTTCACAAAATTATAGAATTTGCAAACTTCATTTTACAATTAAGAAAGTAATTCACCTTTGACATCAATGCGCATTATTATGTGTATTAAAAGTACCTATTTATTTTATTTATTATGTAAGAACAGAGACATTGATATAGATATAAATAGGCATGTAATTTTATTTACAACAATAAATATACCCATTTCACAATAGTTAAGAAATTATGAATATAGCATTTATTCATAACTAACTTAAGCGAAAATTCAAAGCCAATAAAATATTCACATATCAGTATATTTAAAAAAGTAATTACATCATTTTATTATACAATTATTGCTAAAAATACTTTAATAAACTTATCTTTGTTATGTTTAGCTTTGGTACATGAGGCTTCATAATAAACAGATATCTTTGGTATTCAGAGAAGAGAGAAACAAAGAAATAAAATAATGTTTACATTTTAACAAAACAAATTAAAAATTTTTTGACACAAATTTTTTTACGTATAATACTTTCAAAATAAAATTAAATGAGTTGGGCATAGAGCAGAAACTTCAGCAGTAAAATATAATTCTAGAAACATTCTAAGAGAAAAATGTGTATTTGCACACACAATAAAAATTTTTTCTACACATTTTGTGAAAGATAGCAGGCACATCAACTTTGTTATAATAAAATCCGATTATTTAAAATAACTGCTTAAGTTACTTTATCATAATAAAACAAATTATCATAGATCTAGAAATTTTCATAATTGCAGTGACAAGTTAAATCCATGATCAATGTGCAAAATAAGTATAATATTAAACATTTTTAAGTAAATTATATTAAGTAGAAAACTCTGGTAAATTTTACTACTGAAAAAAAGAATATAAATAAAAATATTTAACAAATAATAAAGAACAGAAATTGATAAATATGAATTACATTTTTTAAAGCAGTTATACTTTGTTAAGTAATGGGTTTTACTGCTAGCTGTACAATAGTAAAATAATATATTTTTTGAAAAATATGAAAAATTTATTTAAGTTTACATACAAGCTCTTTCTACTTTAAGTTATTACAAAATCATAAGCACCTTTAGATTTGAATAAGAAGGAAATAGATATATTGCACTGGAAAATTGTATGTAGGAAGTATAAAGTTCATTTCTTTTTCATTTTATAAAGTTGAGATATATCATAATATAATCGCTCTGGTTCATCCTTGCGCAAAGCTCTAAACGCCAAATCATCCCTTACCACATCTGGATTGCCTCTCGGGTGGCATAGTGGTTGCGGGACATTTGAAGGAATCGCATGTAAGTAATCAGTAAACACTTTCTGAGGAGGTGGTGGCCTCAGAGGTATACCAAAGGGAGGCTGAGGATCATCTATTTTACTCTTTTTACCAAAGTAATGCTTTCGGTAAGACAAATCATCAAATTCAACGTCTGGAACGTCTAATAAAAGAAAATCTTTATAAGCTGGAACAGTTGGAGTAAAGTGTGAAGAACACAACATATAAGTTATTGTGTTTCTATTTACAGTAGATGCTGAGGTTTTCGAAGATTTGTGCAGTTTCCTCAGTGCCATATCATCAGCTACTCTGTTGGGTAACCCAGATCTTCTTAACGGAGGGGCCCGCTGAGGAATCTCGTAAGGATTGTGAAACATCGGACTTATCGTTTCATATAGAGTGTCACTTTTACTACGCTTTAACATGTGAGTTGATTTTGCTTGGTGAACCGTCGGTAAATCCCTTCTTTCGGCACGGTCTAAGAGATCGACGTCACTTAAATTGCATTTTTCATACATGTCTTCTAATTCACGTATTTCTTTTTCAGTTGTTCGTAATTGCTTACGCTGATTGCCACAATTCAGTTCAGCATTTCTAGAAGAAACAGATGAAGACTTTGATGTAGAGTTGGAAACAGTGGGGCTTATTGACGGGTCCAAATCATTGAGTTTGTCAGAATTATCCAACTCACGAGAAAATGGTCCTAAGTCTTCTATATTTTTCTTTTCTGCTTCCGCAGGAAGAGTAAACTGTTTTTCATATTTTGAAAGATGATGATGAGATTCTGACATTCTTGAGGGAGTTCTTTTGTACGACACATCACTATCGCCACCTTCGCAACACGTTTCATACAGTCTTTCAAGACACCCATTTCCATGTTTGTGCCGGTGATTATATTTTTGCTTTGGTATATTATTAACAGCCGTACTATTATTTATTGGCTCGCCTAAAAGTCCTAATTTCCCATAACGAATTTGGCTATTCTGATGTCCATCGTATTCATAGCCATTTCTAGAGTGTAATGGATGTGTATCAATATTATGTACACCATTTTTTAATCGAGTAGGTTCGTTAGAATATCTATAAGCGGAATATATTCCAGAACTCCTGCCTGAATCATGTCTACTCAGGTTTGCAGCTTGATTTCTAAAATCAGAGTACATAAGACTCGGGCATAAGCATGCGCGATCTTGATCTGTTTTTGGAGTTGAAGAAAATTCTGCATGATGTGGAAATGAGTCAATTTCTAGACTAGGACTCGATGCAATCGACTGTGAACTTAATCCAGAATCTAAAGGTGAAGGTGGAGAAAGTAGATTTCTATTCGACAATGCTTCATCTGGCCACTGATGCCAATTTCCCATTGCCGTATGATTCTGATAATAAGCAGACGATTGAGGATAAGGATTTCCTTGAGGTACATCATTATAGTAATTTTTTGAAGAGTGTTGGTGTTCAAATCTATTACTTGAAACTTGAAAATCTGATTCCATAGGCAATGGAGAAGGATACTTATCATAATTTCTGGATACATAAACTTCTGGAATGTGACTAATATTTTGAGGTTCAACGTATGAAAATCTTTTGAGTGCCTTATCTTTTAATTTGTTTTCATGTCTTGGAACAAATCTGTCTTCGGGATAAATTACTTCATTTTCATACATATTACTCTGTAATTTATTAAATCGATTATTGTGTGTGGATTGATGTACATTTTGATAGTTATCAAAATACTGCAAAGCAGGATGAGAACCTTCAATAAGCTGACTACCACGAACAATAGGCTTATACTTCAATTTTTTTTCTGAATTGCAAGAGTGTGATAAAGGAGATAATGTTGGCTCAGATGTTGCTAAGCTTCTAAACCGTTCTCCATTCAACATATAATTATTTAATAAATTGTTTCTTGGATCATCATAAAAAGAACATGAAGATTTTCTTTGCTTAGATCCATAACCAAGTGTTGGATACTGAAAATCTTCTTGATAATATGCTGCTAATCTTGCCATGTTTTATTCTGTAAATGAATGAGGAATCTGAAAAATAAAAGGAAGATTAAACCTTTTAGGAACAATGAAAAAGGGAATTATAATCTAAATAATAATTATAAAAAAAGAGTGTTGCATATTTTCATTTTTTCACTAACAATACTTGTCAAAAGTTTGTTACTTCAAAGATTTTAGTTAAAAGTTTTTTTAAAACCAACTTTCATGATATTTATAAAGTTTAATTAAAATCTATATATTCCGAAAAATACTCATACTGATATTTAAAATATAACTATTCATAATTAAACAATAAGAGAGTAAGTATAGTTATTATCTCTATAAGTATTGTTTTAAACGAAAACTCTTTACCGATAGAATGCATTATATTTCGGTAAAAAATTGTGAATTTAATAAAAAATCAAAATAAAAAAATTTAACAATAGATTTTCTTTAAGCAATGAGTATTAATGATTTGATTATAAATTGACAGCTAATGCTTTTTCTTGGGCAATATAAAATAGAAATGAAATACTGAATATATGCATTTCTCAGATTTATTAAGAAGGACTATTGTAAATTAAAATTAATGTCACAAACCACTAAATGAATAAATTCAATTTCAAAATAAAATAAATTTTATTTCAATACAAAATATTAAATAAAATCTTTTCAAATTCTAAATTTTAAAATTGTGAAAAATATTTTACAATTAATAATATATATACGACAAATAGTTTTACGGCTATGCGAAATATTTCTGGAAAAAATATGTAACCAAAGAATACTATAAAATTTTAGATCGATACTATTTGTGACTCAGAATAAATTGAAAACAATACAGAAATGCGAGTAAAAAAAAAAAAAAAATTCAAAAAGAGAAAGCACGAAATCTTCTAATTTTTTTTCATTCAAAAATTATGTAGATGTTAATACTTAATATCCTCCATAAAGAATCGCATTAATAATAATTTAAGTGAAGGTCGTCAGAGTCAAAAGCGATTGAAATTATGATTGCAACACCTTTTAAGTAAGAACCATTTGTGAAAATGCGATGAAAATTTACAAGAGCATTCGTAGAAAATAGACTTAAGTCTTTTTAAAAACAAAAAAAGTTTCTAAATTGAACGATTTTACTGTCAAAAGTTGCCATCTCAATACACCTTTGTAATTTGAATAGTGATTCAGCTTTAACAATATTCAAGAAACTCTTTATTCTTTCCATTATGTGCTTACAAAAATTCATTTTCTTTTTTTTCTTGCACGCAATGTTCTTTTATATTACATGTTTTCGTCAAGTTTCATGTAGTTTTAGTGATTCACACTTTCATTATTTCGAAATCATAATTTTAACTGTAAATAAATGAGTACATTTTCTTAACTAAGCATATATTTTCCTTTTATTTTGAATTTGAATAAGATAAAATGTAGCGTTATATTAAATATTTGTGTGCATAAAAATTTCTATTACTTGGATGTTATATGTGTTTAATAGAAATTTTATTTTCCTGATAAAAGTACAAATGTGCGTATTTTAAAAGAACACCCAGGTTATGTATCTGTCATTTACTTTCAGTTTATTGTTCACTGGTCACAGTACGCGATAGGTAACTGTCATTGCGTAATCGTGTCCGCTAGCTATAAGAATGACCATAATCGACAGTTAAAAAGAACAGATCCCTTTCCAAAACAGAAAGGTTCAATAAACTCAATTCGCTTTTTCCGTATTCCTCTTTGCATTGTGTCCAGCATCTAAGCTCGCGGCACTTCTGATGAAATCGGCAGGCGGAAGTCTGTTAAAACTGTTTCAGCGGGTGGGATGGATATGCTACTCTCTCCTCCAACAATAAAATAGGAAAAAAAGTTAATACTAGAAACGCTTTTAAATAAGTGAGGAAATCGAAAGGAAAATATATATGTATCTAAAAAATAATACTTTATTAGTATAAAGTATTAGCCTCCAGATAGCTCTGATGTCCGTTTTCACGACATTTAATATTACAATGTAGTTTTCGTATTATTGGATTCAGTAATAATTAGAAAATAACAATGATATAAAAAATTCAATTTTTAAATAATAGTTACATATATTTAAGTCCTTCTAAAAAATAATAATTTAATTTAATAGAAGCAAATGCTAAATAAAAGTTTAGAGTTTAATGCGTTTAATGCTTCGAAAATATTAAATGGACAACCTAACAGTGTTTCATATTTTCTCTGTCGTTCATTATATGTGTACAACTTTCTAAAACTAATTTCCTAGTCATAAGTCAAGAAAATTGCCGAATTTCCAACTTCGACAAACATGCTTACCCGATGGGCTCATAATGTTCATAATGCTCAACATGCGTAACTTAAATATGAGAATCTAAATGAAAAATAAAAGGTCGTAAACGCAATATTATTGTATATACATTTGGCCTAATCAATGTAGCTAACGTTCATAGTGCAAGCGTTCAAGATCGTGACGGCGCTCTGAATCTTTTTTCTCAAGCTAAACAGAAAACTCCAACATTACAGAAGTTTTTTGCTTATCAAGGATATATAGGTGAGCTTTTAAAATCGCTGTTTTCTGAAGACAGGATGTCTACTCACAATTGCCAAAAAAGCTACTGATTCTGTAGGGTTTCAGATCATTCCTAAGCGATGGATTGTTGAAAGAACTTTCGCTTGGCTTTCCAATTTTAGGTGCATGAGAAAGGACTATGAACACTCGCCACTTACTTCAAAAACTAATATCTTCTTTGATATGATTACTATTATGCTTGCTAAATTAGCTGCTTTACTCCTTTCAAGACAGGTTCTGAAAGAACAAGAAAATTAATAGAAAGTGTTGGATGTAAAGTTTTATTTTTGCCACCCGCCTGATTTAAATCCAATTGAGAAGTTCTGGTTTGCCATCAAGCATGCCATAAAAAAAGAGCTGCCAAGCTTTTGGCCGGATATCAATTCTGCTATTGATTTTGTTTTTCAGTATTCAGGTAAACCTTTCTTGGGTTATCTATATCAGTACTATGGCAGGTTTTACAGGACAGAGATATACAAACCTCTGAAGAACATAGAGCGGCAACTTGTAAAGTGGGCGAGAAGAAAGTACAAGAAACCTCAAACTCGTGGAAGACTAGCAAGGCAACTTCTAGGAAAAATGAGAAAAGAAGGACCAGACACTTTCTACCACTAGACATTAGGTTTGGGACAAAAGGCTGAATAATGGGAGCTGTGTGAGTTGCGAGGTTCATGCACAGTTCTGCGAGAGACTGGTGGGGAAGGTCCGCTGGACTACTCTCCTAAATGCTATTACTAATTATGATGCCACACCACTTTAAGTTGATCTCTCTGGCAATAACGTCCCTGAGCCCTCCCTCCTGATCCATTCTCTACCTTGATCCGGAGGCTCCTCAAACTCTAAATCTTGTTTTCGTCACCTCTCCCCTAATTATATTCTATACTATATATAAAATATAATATAGTATATAATTTATAGGGGGGTGTACCAAAAAAATGAGCTTTTTTTGAGCTGAGCGAAGCCACCTAAGGTAGAGAATGGATCAGGAGAGAGAGCTGTATAATAATATATAATCTCTATAGTATTTACATAACTTGATAGAAAAGGAGTTTGAAAAATATATTTAATGTTTTTGTGGCTTGAACTTTTTATAAACA
Organism: Latrodectus geometricus; assembly: GCA_026290005.1. Taxonomy (NCBI): domain Eukaryota; kingdom Metazoa; phylum Arthropoda; class Arachnida; order Araneae; family Theridiidae; genus Latrodectus; species Latrodectus geometricus. The sequence goes on from JAPDSC010018036.1 coordinate 10,150, forward strand.
CCTTGTCTATGCTTTACTGAAACAACATCCACTTTTGTGTTCTGTAGTATCTACACAATAAATCATGCGGTAATTCTTGACTTCTATTCTTCTGTGCCCTTCAAATTCGCCAAACAGTTTTCTACCAATACTAGTTGGATTAGTTGTAAGAGCATGTCTTCAAACTAAGTAGAAAAGAGGTAAGAAGTGTAATATAAGATAAATTTTAAATGTACCCAAGCGACATAAGTGACAAAGAATGGAAAATAGTAGAGCATTATTTTGAAGACAAAAAGACCGGCAGACCAAAAAAATATAACATTAGAACAATTATTAATGCAATCCGCTATGTGATGAAAACAGGCTATCAATGAAGACAACTACCTAAAGATTTTCCACCATGGAAAACTGTGTATAGCTGTAATTCTCGCTTGAAAAAAAGTGGAGTATCGCAAGAAATTCAGGATTTTCTAGTTAAAAAAGTAAGAGAGATAATTGGTAAGAATGAAACTCCATCAGTTGGAATAATAGACAGCCAGTCAGTAAAAACGACCCAAAAAGGGGATCCTGAGGATACGATGCTGGAAAGAAAATAAAGGGCAGAAAACGCCATATTATTGTGAATACTGTGGGTCTTGTAATTGCTGCTGAAGTACACAGTGCAAGTATTCAAGATCGTGATAGTGCTCTAAATCTTTTTGCTCAAGCTTAATGCAAAGTTCCAACTTTACGTAAGTTTTTTGCGGATCAAGGGTACATAGGTAAATTACAAAACAGATGCTTATTGGAAACGGGATGTTTATTAACGATTGCCAAGATAATAGTTGATACAGGATTTCAAGTTATTCCCAAACGTTGGATTGTTGAGAGAACTTTTGCCTGGCTTTCCAATTTTAGGCGCATGAGTAAAATTTACGAGCAATCTCCTCTCACCTCAAAAAACAATATCTTTTTTAATATGATCAGTATTATGCTTCACAAATTAGCTCATTCTTGAGTTTAAAGATATGCTCTGAGAACATGTCTTGAAAGGAGTTAAGCAGCTAATTTAGCAAGCATAATAGTAATCATATCAAAGAAGATATTAGTTTTTGAAGTAAGTGGTGAGTGTTCATAGTCCTTACTCATGCACCTAAAATTGGAAAGCCAAGCGAAAGTTCAACAATCCATCGCTTAGGAATGACCTGAACCCTACAGAATCAGTAGCTTTTTTGGTAATTGTGAGTAGACATCCTGTCTTCAGAAAACAGCGATTTTGAAGCTCACCTGTATATCCTTGATCAGCAAAAGACTTCTGTAATGTTGGAGTTTTCTGTTTAGCATAAGAAAAAAGATCCAGAGCACCACCACGATCTTGAACACTTGCACTATGAACGTTTGCTACATTGATTAGGCCTAATGTATCTACAACAATATGGCGTTTACGATCTTTTATTTTCTTGCCAGCATCGTAACCTCTGGATTCCCTTTTGAGTCGTTTTTACTGACTGGCTGTCTATTATCCCAACCGATGGTGTATCATTTTTACCAACCATTTCTCTTACCTTTTTCACCAAAATATCATGTATTTCTTGCAATTTTCCATTATTACGCCATCTAAAATGATGATCTTACACAGTCTTCCAAAGCGGAAAGTCTTTTGTCAGCATTCGCCAGTGACAGCCACCTCTCATTATATATCTTATTGCATTAATAATTGTTCTGATGTTGTGCTTCCTTGGCCTGCCTATTGCTCCTTGTGCAACATGTGGCTCCAAAATTTCCCATTCCTTATCACTTATATCGCTTGGATACAATCCTTACCTCCTATTTTTAATTTACCTCATCATACCCTTTTTTTTCTTTTCAAGACAGGTTCTAACTCAATTCCCACTCCTTGACATGCTGACACTAATTCTCTAGTCATAACATTATCATCTTCTAATGTCTCTAAACTTCCGCCTGGATGATTATGAGATAATATTATCGATGCTGCTTCCATTGATAATGCCTTTGTTACCACTTTCCTTTCAGACAGGTGTACCTCATCTATTGTACCAAAACCATTCCTGGGCAATTATCCATTAGAGTTTTAGTAACATCTTGTGCTTGCTTCCGGTAATGAACTGCTCCTAGATGCACTGCCACTATTCCACAATCAAATAAAGCACTTCCTCCTCCGCTTTGTAGTACTCTATTTCTTCTGTAAGTATTTCATTATTATTCATAAAATATACTCTTCTTTAATAAAAAATTGTTTTTAATTGTTTACTGCTACTTTTTTAGCAGTCTTGGCATAAAGCCATAGCTTTCGATAGAAGTCAAATCAAATTCTCAATCTTTTTTACTTATTTTTTCATTAAAAAATTAAGATATTAATAGATGCTTATTTATCTAATTGAAAATCAATCCTTTATGTAAAAGAAGGTGTTACTATTTTAGAAATAACATCAGTAGAAAAACCTAACTTGAGTAAATTATTTGCAACTTTCATTCCCTCTATTTTATCAATCTTCTTTTTGTAAATTTGCTTTCTTTGCAAGAAAAATTCTACCCATATATTCAGTTCATCTCGTGATTCTTGATTGTCAATTTTTCCATATTCTCTTGCCAAACTTAATAATTCATTTTCTGCTTCACCATCATTTTCTTTGTATTCCTTTATCAGATCTTCAGCATCCACTGATAATTCTTTTGCTATTTCCCACAACCTTTCACTTAAAATAGTCTTGTTCATAGTGATGTATCTGTGAAGGCCCTATATTAAGCTTTTTCGCTAACTCTTCTTGTGTATATGCTCTTCCACTTCTTGATCTTTTGCCCTTCGTTTTGGCTTGTACAAACGATACTCTATCAGCATATTCTTCAATTGATAAGCCCGTTGCTCAATAGATACTCTCAGCCCGCCTTAACTAGATTCTTTGCAATTCTTATTCTTGCTGCTTTAACATTACTTTCTTCCTCAGCTCTAACAGATTTTGTTAACATATAAATTGCTTTGCGTCCTTCTATTTTTTGTATTTTCCTATAAAATTATACATTTCTTGGGTCTTAGCTTCGTCGAAACAACTGCTTTCTGTTAGCACTTTTCGTCTTGGAAAGAGATTTCCAACAGGAATTGATAATGCCCCTGCTAATATTTTTAACTCTTCAATTGGAATGCTACATGTTCCTTGCTCGTATCTTATCAGTGTATGATAGTTTATGCCTGCCTTGTCTGCTAAGTTTTTCAGAGTATATTTTTGTTTTAACCTCCAGCTCCTTACTTTTTGTGCTATTTGGTACCTTATCGAGATGTTTGTCATAAATATTATACAGGTTAACATAAATAAACTACGCTTAATTGTTGAATATTTCTTCAGAATTGTGTATAATTATTAATGCTTTTTAAGTTAGTTCGTTATGGCCCTTTCTAAGTTTCTCGACCCGAAGAATGATATATCGTTCAAGCGCATCTTTGGTACTGAAAAGAATAAAGACATCCTCACTCACTTCCTTAATGATATCCTCGGCTTCACTGGCAAAAGTACAATAAAGGATATAGAGTTCTTAAATACTATTCAAGACCCTGATATTGCCTCTAAAAAACAAAGCATTGTCGATGTTCTTTGTAGAGATGAAAACGGGCTGCAAGTGATAGTCGAAATGTAGGTCGCTAAAACCAAAGGCTTCAAAAAACGTGCTCAATACTATGCTGCTAAAGCTTACTCAAGACAAGCTGATAAAGGTGATCAATACTTATATAAGTCTTCTTAAGATCCTGTCACCTTATAGTCAAACGATTTGCTGTCATAGAACTTTCGTTTATATAAAATATTTTTATTGACTTATTAACCATTCTTGTGTATTATTATACTGTTAGTAGTCTATATCAAGGTATTAATAATGAGTTGCTCTATACCAGAAGAAAAGGAAAATCCAATAGTTACATTAAGAACTCAAGCGAAAGAGTTTGATTTTAGTAAGTTAAGAGCTGGCAAAGATAATGCTGAAGCGAACTCTGGTGGAACTACGTACGTAGATCTTCCAAGAATGAAACTTGTTATTCAGAACAAAGTTAAAACAAAAGAGCTTATTGACTAATTATATAATAAACATACCAACCTCATTTCAAATGACAAAAATAAGTACCGCCAATTTGTAAAACAAGGTTTTACAGAGCTATTTGAATATGCTGAAGCAGAAGTTCCAAGTGGTTCTATTCTAGAAGAACTAATCACTAATTGTAACCAATCAGGATATGAATTTATATATGCACCATTTATAGTTGAACTCCTTGGTAAACATGAATTATTTATGAATGTTAATGGCAGTAATATTGATAGAAAAGTGTACATTGATTGTAGAAATTCAAATTCTGTTAAAGTCGAGTGTAAAACTCCCACAGTACCTTTAAATCTTTCCACAGAAAAAATAGGTGATATATCGTTCTTGTTAGAATTCACAATTGAATCTCAAAATGATAAAGCTGATGTGACATATAAAAATGGTAAATTGTCACTTACTGTTCCTAAGAGACTGAAGGACTATAATATAGGTAATAAAAACTTGTTTGACGTCATAAAAGAATGCTTTCAGAAATTGTGCGAAAAATTTGGATTTTTTAAAATAAAAATAGGGCATGACTTGAATAAGCAACTGAAAGTGAACAGTGTAGAGTCACTAACCCACGATAAGGGTAGGACTTAGCCTTGATAATGATTCAGATATCTCAATCGCTGTAAACTTATTTGCACAATCAATCACTTCAGCATTTGGAAGTTGATTTTTAAACCAAGTATACTGGCGTTTTGCGTAATGTCTCGTATTGGTTTGAGCAATCTGTATCATTTCTTCTAAAGTTCTCACCTTTCAAATACTTTACAATTTCTGGCACTTCATGTGCTTTCATAGCTGGCAAATGTGGAGCTAAGTTCAAACTATGTAGCTTTTTTACTTCATCAATTGCTCCATTTTCGATCATTTTGATGAAACGGGAATTTATTTTTCGGTATATGTCCTCACGTTTAGGCAAAATTGTGTATACCTTAAAATTATTGAAAGGGGAGGTTGTCTATTTTCTTGCCATACGAGAATTGACCTGCCAGTTTCAGTGATAACTTCAAGTGCCCTTGAAAGACGATGCGAGTCATTCATGAATATTTTACCTTGAATTTTTGAGTCTTTGCTTAGCGCTAATTTGTATAACTCCTCTTTACTTAAACTTTTTCTATGTGCACTTACATTTTGCCTTACTTCCTGGCTTATTTGTGGAATTGACGATAAGCCCTTGATTAAGCTGCTGATATAAAGCCCACTTCCTCCAGTGATGACAGGTATTTGTGAATTTTCCAGAGCATTATTGACTTCCTTTTTCAAGTCTTCTAAACACAAACCCACGGAATAATTTTTTTTTTGCTGCAACATAACCATACAATTTATAGAACTCTTCTTGCTTTGATGGTTGAGCGGTAGTTATGGGAATTTCTTTATATACTTGCTTTGAGTCGCAGTTTATTATGCTAATACTTCCATGCTTTTTTATCAGGTTATCGCATAATTCTGATTTACCTGAGGCCGTAATTCCTGTAATAATTACTATATTATCTTTCATTTATATTAATTTAATTAACATATGATAGAGTGTAGTAAAAATTTGAATTCTACAATCCAAAGTTAGGAGATTTTTATGGCAGAAAACAACGACAATAATTCATTTATTAAGCGTTTCACAAACAGTACTCTTGGCAGAACAGGGGAAGGTTTTTCCAGTAAGTATTCGTCTAAAAACACCAAAGAACGGTTATTTGGGGAAAAAAGGGAAAATTTCTGAATTAGCAAACAAAAAAACCGAATCCAAAGAAGCTTTTTCTGAAAGTGGCGGCATAAAAAGTAAAAGCAGAACTGTCAATGAAAGATCTTTTGCTGATGCAACAAAAAGAAGTCGACCAGATCTTATATATATCTTATATACTCTGTATAATAAAAAAACTTATGGATAAGGAATGAATACAAGTTAAAGATTCTTTTCAAGAATTATACATATATTATCATTCAATAGATTTCATAACTCATAAATATATTTAAAATAAAATTCAACAAAAAGTATTCGAAATTAAAATTAATGCCGATTTGTATTATTCTTGTTGAATAATTAAGATAAAATCTTTTGTTAAACATTATATATGACATTATTTCAACTCCTGGAAAAATTTAGGCCAGATAAAAACTTTAATGAAGTTATGAAAATACTCTCATTACAGACGATTTTATTATTGAGACAATTGAATTGTCTTATACAATAACAAAATGATCTTATCCAAAAAAAAAAAAAAAAAAATGCCGATTCACTTATACCATTCATACTCAAGCTAATATTAATCTATAAGAATCTACTGATTTATTTTATTATAATGTGTGAGAAATATCTGTATATCAAAATTTCATAAAAATGTTTAAAAAAAAGTGGACAAATTACATCGTTTTATAGCATTAAAAACATACTAATCTTTATTATTGGGACAATTGATCCCACAATAAACTACTTATATTTCGAACTTAGATTTTTTAATTTTCAAAACCAAATTTTTAAAAAAATGGTTTTACTGTATTCAAGAACTCTTTTTAGAAATAAAGAGAATAGTTATATAAAAAATAATTAAGTCTCGCTAAATAATGCAGACAAGATAGTTATTACTTGACCAATACCAATTTTCAAGAGCTTTAAGCAATAGAATGCAACTGGCCAAATAAAATGGAACGATATATACCATTTGTGTGGGCGGTTGCTGATATATCTGTAGAAAAGACTGTAAAGCGAAACGATAAAAGAATTGTTTAGTTTGCAATTCACTTAGAAGCAATGCTGTTTACACAAAGGTGCGTTTAACACTGTTAACTTCCCGCCATTGACAAGAGTTGAAGAAATGATTAGTGCGTTGAACTTCTAAACATCCAGCAGAATTAAAAAGCTTTACGCAGCCATTTTTTTACGTTTATTTCATTCCTCTTTTTAGCAACACGAGATATTTTGCACAGCAATTTTTATACTTATATTTTTTGTACTACATGTCCATTTAAATGTGTTTATTTTTTAAGTTTTCATAAGTATCTTACAAATCATTGTTATCTTAATATATATTAAAGAAAAGACATATTTTAGAGAGAAAATGGTTAAAAATCTGGAAAATACCAAGACATGTCATGTTTTGCATAACATTTCAAGGTAATTTCCAGATACACACACTTCAAAAAATTTCAAGACAGTATAGAATTTGTAATAAAAAAAAATAAAATTGAAAGATCCGGATACTTTTAAATGAAATGAATTACTTAAATATGTATGTATGTGAACATAAATATATTCCATCATGATACGATAACATAGAACAGTTGCTAAATCTTATTTTTCTAACTTTTTATGGTTTTGTCATAACATTTAATAATCTTTAGATATAATACTAATTTAAAATTATAAAGAAACGCTCATAAAACTTCGTCTGCCTTTATCTACGTTTCGTGACTTGTATAAAATCTTAAAATATGTAAATTCTGAACATCATTTCAATACCTTTGATTTTCTAAGTTTACAAAACATTAAAAAATTATCTTTAAAGATATTTTTTTACTTAAAATCATCTACAAATTACTGAAAGTCAAAACATTTAAGGAAGTGAAAGTAAACTGCTTTTATTTGCTGCAATCTTTTTTAAGCTGAATAATTTTTGAATTTTCAAACATTAACAGCTAAGTGGAAGTTTTTTAGGGAAAAATTTTAAAACGCACAAACAATTATTTTATTTAAATTATATATATATTTAATATTTTGTGAATTTCTTATTTCTTTCTTTGTTTTTACATGTATATATAGAAAAAACAATTTCATTGAGAAATTAGTACACGCACGTATTATTGTAATTTCAATCTGTAATGTTAAATAATGCAATAATAATTAATTTTGTAATCGAAAATGTGCTATACATTTAAAGTACTTTTGAAACAAATATTTTAAATTTTCCACAACAATATTGTAAAATCAGAATTTAACAAGAATTTTTGCTTCTTTCTCCCTAGTTTAATCACTGTAAATAATAAAATATGTCCTAAAAAGTTCGTAAACATCTTCTGGAAGCATTTTCGCTTATTTTAAATATGCCCCCATCATAAAATAAATGAAAACGATAAAAAATATTATAACGAAACTGTTTTATTTATTTATATACAATATTTTGAGCTTGAAAATTTGAACTGATCAATACCCAACACAATTTTTTTTCACAAAATAAATTTTTGTAAAAAAGTGTTCACAAACATTTTAATGCCAAAGATTATTAATTATATTCTAAATGCAATCATAAATTCTAATATTACAACAGTATTACTCTTCATATTATTTTAAAAATAAACTTAATGTGAAATACAAACCCAATTAACAATGAAGGTAATGTATTATACAATATACAGTTCAAAATGTATATATTTCATGGAAATGTTTATAAATTACGTTAACATTTAAATATATAATGAATTTAAGTAGTTAAGAAAATACAATTGTTAATAATTATAATTTTTCATCAATTTAACAATATTAAATATTTTGTAAAATATTGTAAATTATTAATTATCATAAGAAACTTTTAAACTTTCAACTGTCTAAATTTTAAAAAGTATAAAGATTTAAATGATTGCCTTAAACTTACATCAATACATCAAATTATCATACTTTGAAAGTCAGAATTTATTTGTTCATTGAAGAGTGTTGACAATAAGGCAGTTACGATGTGTTAAAGTTCATAAAGTCATATTCAATTGTCTTTACCTTGAAGGAAAGATAACTCTTTTAAAGAAGGTATATATATTTCCTTATAGTTTGGGCTTGCCTTTACGATCATTCATGCGTGCATAGGCCAAAGTGATTAAAGACAATTCACTTCAAAAGCTAATATCACATATATTCCTACAGTCTTGTCACAACTAGATCATTATTTTAGCACAACAACAAGTAACAGTATTTTTTGTAGATTTCAGTTCATATAAATATATTAAATAAAAAGTATCATTGTTATTAAAAAATAATATTGCTCAGCTTTTTATTACAAAAATAAACATACATAACACGTTTAAAATTGCAACCTATATTTAACTATCTAATTCAATGAAAGCAACTTGCGTTTTTATATATTTAGACTATTTTAGTTTCATATTTTATTAAAATAAATGTTTAATAAAACCTTAAAAAGATTTTTAAAATTAGTGACTGAGTTATAAAAAAAACAACAAATCAATTCATGAACTTAACACACCAAAATTGGAATAAACAAATTTACTTCCCTCATAAACTATAAAATACCTATAAAAATATTCACAACTAATAAAAAATCCAAGAATTGGCTCCCTGTTTAATAAAAGTACAGTTCTCTCTCTCTCTCTCTCTCTCTGTTGAAATCCCATTTGTTTATTACACAGTTTTGATTAAAAATATTTTTAAAAATTAAATTTTTAATCTACACAGTATTTTGATTTGTTTTTTAAAACTTCTACAGAGCTGATAGATGAAAGTTAGATAGCTTTTATTGGAATTCTTGGTCTTCTACAGTGAGTGCCAATTTAGAGTATAAAAAAGAATGTGTAGTTTGCTTACCATACATTTTAAGCAATACTTTCAATAATTGAGAAGGAAATCCAATCAATTGTTAAAATTTAATTGGTGTATAACAAAAATAGGAAAAACAAATTGTCAAAAGAGTACACCCAAATATACTTAAAAATATTATTTTTATGTCTAAACAATCGCAGTGCAAGGTAACAAAAAGTACTCGTGCTGAGTGAGAAATATATACTGAAATATTTTTGTAGTAAAAAAGGATAACACAGGAGTAAACTGAATAAATTTATCTTCGAAAGGAAAAAATAGGATAGAAAAATCGATTTAAAAATAGATTTTTTTTAAAATTGTACCTATATTTAATTTATTTGTGAAATAAAAACTAATAAGATTGGTATTCAACAGAGCAAAGAATTGCAAAATAAAGATAATTAATACCAGATAAAAAGAAACAGAAATCGGAAAATTGGTGTCTTAGGAATCACACGAATGTTGACTGCTCAAAATTCTGCTTTTTGAAGATTCAAACAAGTTTCTCATTTATTATTAAATATTTAGTGTACTTGACATACGACGCATGAAAGAATAATAAAAACAGAAATACTTAGATAAAAAGTCACAAAATTTTTTGGTTATAAATTAACTTTTAAAAAATGGGTTTGATATTTTGTTTATTTTCGTACAAATTAAATAATATTCAAATATAATTTATAATATCCAAATATGTAACATTCGAATTATGACATTCAAATATGTAATTTCCAAATTTTGACCAATTATTTCATTTTAATACTTAAAATCCAATATATAAATATGTAATAACAAGATTAAATATATTTAAATTTATAATTAAAAAATATTATAAAGCTATATTATAATTTATAAAGCTATCATTTAACAATTCATAATGTGTCACCATTTGTTCTAGAATAGCAGCCATTGAAATTGAAGGACATCTCACTATTCTCCAATAATAAAGTTCAATAAATAACTCGTTAATCTTAATTATCGATCTTTCGTGCATTCAAAAAGATCAAAAAAAAGGTGCATAATGAATTATCAGGACTGGCATCGGCCCAAATTCGTTGGGAAACTTCACCCATTAAAACAAAATCGAACTATTTATAAGTGCGTGTTAGAACATAGAAACTCTGTAATTGTGTGTGATTTAATCACCTGGCCATAATTAGAGGTATACTGACCTAGGGTCTTCTTTCACAGCCGACTGTGACCTATTTCAGATCGGAGGGTGCAGTAACGATTAGCAGGATATAAATTTCCTTTTATAAGTCGAGGGGGGATGGGAAGGTCACAACAATGTATCATCAACAGAGGAAGACTCCTTTATTAGGCCCCTATGTTTCGGGTAGAAACGAAACAAATGCGCAGAAGAAATATCTACTAGATAATTTTTGTTAATATTTTACATCTAATATAAATCATTAAAAAACTAATTTTTAATTGGAAAAGATGAATCAATTCAGCATTGTCAGTCTAGCTTAGTAAACGCAAGAAAAAAACAAACTATTTTAATAAATTTACACGGATAGAAATAATCTCAGCTATATGAAGTTAAATAAATGAATTTTATTTACGTTTCTCGTTCATTTTTAATGTTTTACAAACGTTTCTGTTAAAAAGCATAAGCAAATTTTTATGGCAACCAAAATTACATATTTTGAAAAATAGTATTTTAATTTTATTCAGGGAATTTGTGTCTTTTATGAAAGTGCGAGCTGTGATATATAAGAATAATATTAATTAAGAAGTTCCATTTAAGGATTTATTTGCTTTTATTATAAGAAACTGAGTTTATATATTTCATAACAATTATTTTCAACAAGAAGTAAACTCAAAGTGTGCAATGAACCTTATTACTTCATAAAAAATTTATTTAATTGCACGAATTATAATTTTTATAAAATCTGCATTGATAAAAGTAATTAACATTAAAACTACCGAAAGGGGTCATTTGACCCATTTTCCCATTAATTTTGCTGAATAAAAAATATCCCCGGTATGTTTAGTGTTAAAATCACAAAGAGCTCATTCATTTCAAGTAAGCAGCTCTATGTACTCCTCCTACTATTCAATCTCTAGAATAATTTTCATCCTTTTTAGTAAAACGGAGGAATGAAATAAAATAAAACGATTTGTTAAAAGTCTATAATTTTTTTCTAATTATTTTAAGCTTCACTGGAAACTTCATAAATAATTACAAGTGATATTAAAATAGCCCCAGAGAAAACGCATTTGATTTAAACTGTAATTGCTAACATTAAAATTTATATTTCCTTTCAATCCAGGTTGTTCTTAAACAAAATTAGGTCTATTTGGGAACAAATGACTTCTGACATTTTTTTAAATATTCAACTCTAATTTTTCCGCAAAAATTTAAAATTACATAGATTAGTGCCCATATATATAAAAATAATAATAATACTCTTCAATATTTAAAATAAGTATATCATAATTTAAATATTTCAACTATTTTTATTATGATATATAGCGATATCAAATGAGCAAGCTTTAGATAAGTAAATTATATTTATAAGTTTCAAATAATACCCAGAAAAGTTAATTCTTTATTTAGAATTACATAAAAAACAATCATAATACTTGATATTTCATCAAATTTTCCACTTGGAAAATTTAGTTTACTTGTTTCAGATTTAAATAATTCTAATATATAACAAAATTATATTATTTTGGTATTTAATACTAATGATGACACACTATTTTTAAATAACGCGCTGAATAAACAATCAGATAAAGTTTCTAGACAGTTCAACAAAATTGCAGGTTTGGTTGTTTATTGAGACAAAAAAGTACCAGCCTTCTCTTTCATTATATTCAACTTAATTTGCTTAGTTACAGAGATAATAATAAAATTATTATTTCTTTTTTGCTTTATTTTGAAATCAATTTCTATGTTCTTTTTAAAAAACTAAGTAACTGTAAGTAACTGATTGATGTTATTTGTTAGAAAAAAATTAGTCTTTGTTATATATATTAGGTCTCATGTTATGATAAAATTTACAACACATATGGAATTGCTAGTTTCCATTGTCATATTAAGCTTTTAATATGATTCTGGAAAAGTAAATAATATAAACCATAATTACAAAAAATGCAAAGGATTTTAAAATGACTTGTTAAGTATTTGTCAAAGATGTAAATTTGTACCACATATTTATATTTTAATTGAAAAGGTTTTATCTAAGAAACAAATACCTTGATGCATAAGATCCTGTTGCTTGTAATAAATGGTGTCTATTTGATCATGTATCTGCGAATAAAAAGAAAGTTTCAGTAATTACTTAAAACAGCAATGAGAAATTGCAAAATGTTCTATAATAACCAATAAAGAAATACTTCAAACTTATATATATAAAATCAGTTAATCAAAAATTTATTCAGCAAAAATTATCATAATCAGAAATTTTGGAAAACACAAATTACTATTTCAATCATCTTTTATATTAAATTATTACAAAAAAAAAAAATAATAAAATAAATTTTATTAAATAATCTTAAATTCTAAGTTAATGATACATTTTAAACGCAAATTTTAGAATCAAAACAATAATAAACCCACTCCAGTGATATGTTAATCATTGCTGTAGGAATATTGTATTAGCTTAGAAAAGGGAACCATTGACACCAGAAAAAAATAACTGGAAAAGTAGTCATGAACGAAATTCTATATAATACACTTAAATTAAAAAAAAAAAATCTTATTTAGAATTTTAATTGGGATTTTATAAACAAAAAAGTGACGGATATGTAATGCTTGTATGATGGGAATTTTTAACTTAAAATATTTATTTATATCAAATGTAATTTCTTAATAACTTCAAAATAAGGAATTTTTAGTTGAACTCGCTCATTTATCGATATATTTTACAAATATGTGAATTATTTTCATTCATTTTTCATTTTATCGAATGATATGCAAATAGTTTACATCACTTAAATATGAAACTTTAATTAATGAAATCAAAATATTTATGTGATCACAATAGGACGTAAATTATATTCGTCACGCGCAAATACAAATGAACAATATTTTGGTATATATAGCACACTTTATATGTTAGACGAAAATATATATAATTTATTAAATGTATAAATAGTTAACATTTTTAAAATATTACGCATCGAAAAATTTTTGGAAAATGTAAATCAAAAAGTATATAACTTTTGTAAACATATCCAGGTAAGAAAATTATTTTGCCTAAAAGAGCACTGCTACTTGTTGAATTCGCATTTAAAGTATAAATTTACAAACAACATTTATTAAAATAATTCAATGATTTATTTACCCTTTTTAATTTTTTCGTCATGTGTCTCTAGGGTTATTTTTCACACGTGTGTGCTAACTTGACTAAGATTTAGTTTTTTTATAAGCAAAAATATAAATCAGTGAATTTCAAACCATTGCAAACATCAACATTAGAAAGGGGATGAAATATTTTAACAAAATATATTCTTCATCGATTTCATACTAAAAATAATACGTTAAGAAAAAATATATATTCTTACTTATCAAAAAAGTCTTATTTTCTAAAAGATAAAATATGAATTTTATTAAGCAACATTTTGTAAGACTGCTTATTTTATTTACATTATGAAATATTATTCGTAAGATTCATAGTTCATCTTATGAATCTGAGTAATGAATATATTTTTTCGAATAATATAAAAAGTTTAATTATTATATAATAGATAAACCTCAATAATCAAAAATTATAAAGTTAGTGTATTTAAAATGGAAAAGAATGTTTTCATAATGAACTATCGATGAGAAAAAGAAGGTTCATAATTGGTATATATGTTGGGATTGTTTTAGGTCTGTTAAGGTTTCTTCAATGATACACAGCATTTAGAACTTTTTGTTCATAGGTAATTTCAATGAATATTAAATTTCAGGACGCTATGAGTTTATAAGTTAAAAATTTCAAAAATAATATTGTAGATATTAGAAGGATATGGAATAAAATTTAAAATGAAGAATCATTTTAACTACATTCAACTAAAATTTCAACTACAATATTTAATTCTCAACTTTATTCATAATAAAAATTCAATAAAATTAAAGGGAAATAAACACATTCTAGTTTTTTCAGCTTATTGAAAAGAATAATTGTTCCTTATGTACTCGCAAGATACAACCAATCTTAAGTTTAATCAGAAATGACATTTTCTTTGGCTGTCACTCTAGTACCACTTCTTGAACATCAAGTCCCGAGCTAAAATATTTAAATAGATTCTAAACCATTAAAAACAACTACACCTGAGATCTGACACTGATCAGATCTGAGATCTACACCTGGGAATCGAGCCCAGAAAAATTGTTGAAGCTACCACTCTTACCATTCAGTTGCCAGATTGACTCAGGAGTGATACGAAGGAATTATATTTGTGAAACTGAAGAACCATATGAATGAGAAATTTTTGTAAATATATTTATATTTTCTTACCGTTAATTAATATTTCTTCCATAAAGAATAAGTATGTTAAATCGTTAGAATTATTTAATTTAAACTTTTTAAAATAATCTGAGTATGTAACAAAGGTTAATTTTAACTACCTGAAATCAGCAATGCTTATATATATATATATATATATATATATATA
>JAPDSC010018036.1:25430-48088 GCA_026290005.1 Latrodectus geometricus
ATATATATATATATATATATATATATATGGAATTTATACTGTGTCACTTACACATTAATGACGAACTCGAGCAAAATTTGGAATATGGGTTTTTTATTATCCTTTCAATTGATATAAAAAAGCAAATAACTTTTTTTCCATTGTTCCATTAAAAATAAGTTTTTTAACAAAATAAATTAACAATTTATCTCAATTTTCAAAACTATTTACTTTTATTCCCATTTCTTAATTAACTAAATAAATATAAATCCCAAATTGACAAAACTATACAGCGAAAACATTACTGTTAAATTAAATGAATAAAAAACTTTGAATTTTGGAAGTGGTTCGAAAGCTATTAATCAGTTTCAATTCTATTCATTATTTATATAAACTAGTAATTTTAAAAACTTCATTTCCAATGAAAAATTTAAAAGAAAAATTTAAAATAATTCTTTTAATAAAGAATTTTTTTCCTATTTTAATAAAGAATTTTCTTAATTTTTTGTAAAATATGGTAAATTTTGAATTATTTAAGGAATATTTATAAAAAAATATTTTTTTTTATTGATAGTTCAATTATGATAAGTGATATAAGAACAAATGAAATTAAAATTTTAATTTCGTGCTTCCAGTAAAAACTTGTATCAATCATCAGATTTGTGAAATATAAGTGGAATATTATTGATTTTTTTCCATGTCAATTATCTCTCTTGATTTTTAAAGCTCTGTAAGAATCAGATTTTACAAACTAAATCAAAGTCAATTTACCAGCCTATATCAGTATGTATCAAGTTATCGATTTTTAAGATTTAACTATTAATAGGTAAAAAAAGTACGGGTCTTACCAAATGTGTTTAAAAATATAACCAATCTATGAAGTCATGTCTAGTAGATATACAGAGCACTGCAGTTCTTTTGGCAGTTATCCAGGAAGAAATTTCGAATTATTGAAGATGAAATTATTTTCCCTCACCCTTCTTCTGCATATCAAAATGGTCAGATAATGCTATAGTATCATTAACTAGATAGGGTATGGTCTCACTAGCAATTTGCACTTTACGGATCACCGCTCAGCCTGTACAACGATTTACTGACGGACATTCATTTCCGGAAAAAGTTGAAAAGGAATGGTAGTGAATATCATAGAAAAAAAGAATTCAAATTTTATATGCATGATCATGCTCAATACAAATTTTTTCAATTGTAATTTCAGATTAAGATATTGTGAAACACAACGAAACAAAAATTGTAATTAAGTGCTCGTTAATAAATGATATGCAATTGAAAAATTTAAAAAGGTCGTATTTATATATTGTTGAACTTCTTTTAAAATAGCAACTAATATTATTTTAAAAATTAAAAAGATCTATCCACAGTTTAAATCATTTTAATTAAATCTCTTTTATATTTATACATTTTCACTAAATTTTCTAAAATTTTTTTTTCTCAAACACCTTTTCTTAATTATTTAAGTCTTTATAGTTAATATGGTTAAATTTTGATAATTATTTTGATTTTTATTCATTAAATTACACTTAATTAAAAATTTATAAAATACTGTTTCAAGTTTTTTAACTAAACTTTTTAATCAAGTGTATTTATAATTAGGTTGTGAATTTGAAAATATATTTTTAAGTATAATATTATAAATAACCTATTAAATAAATTTTCACTGTTTAAATAACATATGTCAATAAAGCACAGTGAAAATGTATTTAATTAAAAATTGAAGGAGTATTCCCGATGGGAAAATCTTAAATGATGCTTACATTTGGAATCCATAAACTTTTCGTATGTCACTTTTTTTTTCTTTCGTTCTTTTGCAGTTATCTTATGCATTTTATATTTCCGAATGAAAATATAAAATGCATAGAATGATTCATTCAATAATACACATTTTATTCAATAATCACGATTTATAAATTGCTGTTGTAATAATAAAGAGGGTTTTCACAAAATAAACAAAAAAAAATTTTTTTTATCGAAACTCAATTATTCACTTTGACAACATTTACTGAACTATTTTAAAACACCCTATTTACAACTTGTTTGCATGAGTATAACGTAATGTTGACCTATTTACTAACGATACGTCAAATACCTTATTTGGACGAACAATTACCTAAAGCAGAGACGTGAACATATGAAAGGGAAGGGTCATTTGCCGCACGCTAAAGCCATTGACCAAATTCAAGGGCTATTTATCAAATATGTGATCGGAATTGGATGGAATAAAAGGAGAGATATAGAGCAATAATTGCAGGAACGTGTTGTATGAATGCTAATATATTTTATAATTTTTTCCAGTAAAAACAAATTTTGGAATAACGTAATTATTTGATTTATAGTTTCACTTTTATAGCTCTACTTTCATTTTCAAAATTTCTCCTTCCATTAAACAAATTAGAATATAGTATGCAATTACTGAAAATATAATTACCATATTAATAATTACCATATTTTTGTAAGCTTTATGAATAAATTGAAAGTATACATCGAAAGTTTTAAATGGAACAAGTTAAAATTACTTATGTATGAAATTAATATTGGTAATAGCTAGTTTTCTTTTCATAGCTCTTTTGATATAAATATTTAATATGATATTAACATGGAAACATTTTCATCTCCGTCAAACTTATTGATAAGTCAGATGTAAGATTTTGAAATCTTAGATACGTTTCCAAAGTTTCAAATAGCAGTTTTTAAAGTTAGTTTTCGTTAATTTAGACTTTGACCTGAAAGAACCTGTGCTTATAGAAGCTAGATCTAAAAAATAAAAACAGTCCTTAATTCAAATGTAATAAATTTTATAATTTAATTCTGCTTTTCCCATATACTTCCAATCAATGGAAAAGAATTTGGAAACTAATTAAAAGGAATGGTAATGTAATAATATTATAACGTTCAACCCTTATTTTCTTCCCTATTAATGACATATCAACATCTTATTCAATCGGATTGAATAGCATATAATCTTTTTAATCTGTATATGTGCTTATCTGCTATCAATTACACAATATTGAGTGTCAGATACAGTTATTTATCATATACATAAATTCTCAAGATTGGTTTGGTTTATTTGTCGCTAAAAAATCAACTTTCGCACTAATTTGGGCTAATTAAACCGGATCTACAGTTTAAACTAGACGCTGAATCACTACAAACATCCAAGTCCGATGTGAAAATCGAACTCGCGAACTATTGAACAGAAGACAAGAGCGCTAACCATTCGGCTGTCAACTCAGCACTTAAGTTCTCAATGAAAATCATTTACTCTCTAAACTATTGTAACTTCAGAAACAACCTCACTTACAAAGAAAAAAAAACATAATTATGAAATGAATGAAGAAAAGTATTATACCATAGATACAAGAACAAATCAATAGATGCAAAACAGAAAACTTAAACACCGGAAGAGAAGGTTACTGCAGTACCATTCAAAAATAGTAAACACTTTATTTAATTCACAAAAGATATGCATAAAAAATGTATGCATGAGATAATCGGTTTCCTTTAAACAGCAGCGAGGTATCATTGAATAAACATAAATATCCTTTTACCTTGACCTGTATGCCAAAATACGCCGACCTTGCACCTGGTCGAAAGTGCCTTTTACGCAATAAGTTACGGAGGTAATTTGCACCCATCCTCACACTGTTGCCTCACGTGAATTTGACATAAAAAACGTGTGCCGCTGAGCCTTGAATTTACAACGGACGGATTCTAGGAATCCTTCATCGTTTTTTCTAAGTACAGAAACTTTTTAAAGTACTCAACTCTGTAAACATTTCAGCGAGTATTGAGAAAGGGAATTTTCCTTGACCAGTTACTATAAAAGAGTTGCTAAATGTCATTATACGTATGAAATTAACAATACTGTGTATATTGTTTCTGCGAAATTCTGAAACATCCTAAATGAAAAAGATTCTAAAAACATTTCAAAGTTATCGTTAACCTCATTCAGAAATTATAAATATTTCTAAGAAAACTTGAAACCTACAAATGAGGCTAAAAATAACTCAAGTGAAACGATTCAGTAGATTTGAGAATTATTTATACTATGATAAGATAAAAAAAAAAGTAAAAATGAAATCATACTATTGTTCTAATTTGAATGAAAACATTCGTTACAATTAACAGCAAAAATATGTAGAAATCCAACTTGCATAGGTCGGGAACTAAATATTGTTGTATTATTGAACAAGTAAAATAAAAATGTGAAACAAATCCAAAGTAAACATGTGTTCAAATATTAGTAAAAATAATTAAATATTTAATATAATTGCACATATTTTACTTTTCTAAACAAAATATCAAACAAATTGCTTTTTGTATTAAAATTGATATTTCCACAAGCATGCTTTCAAATAAATTCTTTAAAAAATGATAATTTTTAGAGATTCATTCGAAGTCTCATAAATGTTAGATTTTATGCTGTAATTTGTTAATATGTTTGATTTACTCAGAGTAATTTACAACATAAAACAGAAGAAACATTTTCCTCTTTTATGGTTATTTATACAACTAGTAACCATAGAATTTATGCATATTACGCAAAATATAGTTTTGGTGTAATAATTTTAATCTTATAATTTTGCATACATTCAAAATAAAAACCCAATCAATGAAAAATGTATTCTAATAACAGTAAATTATCGCTTGAAAATGATACGTTAATCCAGTTATAATTTGTCAGCAAAAAATTCAATCATATAAGAAAATTTTTTTTCAAAATCTTTGTTTTTATTCGATTTTTTCTTTCATCAAATCCGATGTTTCTTCTTATCCAGATCAAGTCTAACTTTATAAGTGCTTAATAAACATAAAAATTTAGAGCTCATGATTCTTGTGAAATTTATGTGAATTATACATTATTCTACTAAAGAACTTTAGTTTAAACTCAATGAAATTCAGTTTTTTTCGGGTTTAAAGTTAGCTACTTTGCATTCATTTTTGTTACAAGTTTTGATATAAATTTTTTTAACTTTCTCTTAATTTTTTTCATTGTACTAAGACAAATTTTTATGATCTTGATTGATACGAAAAACTTTGTAATACGTGCTATGAGATGAACCTTTAAATTTTTTTTCGAATATTATTCTGAATGTTTAATTTTCCAATACTGCAAGTTCTTTTAATTGCTTAAAAATGTGACATTAAAATAAAAGACAAGACATTCGTATTTAAAATCAAATGATCTTGATTGAAATATTACATAAAACTGTAAAATGATAATAAAAAAATGCATTTTTAAAAACTATTAACTTTAAGTTAAGAATGAAGTTTAAAATCAAATATAATTGTTTAAAATGTACATTTCAATATCTTGCATATATACTGCAGGAAAAAGTATTAATATTACTAAAAATATTAAAGCTTTAGATATAATTAAAATCTCAAATGAATGCTGTCATTCCAAATTTTAAATTGAAAAATCTTAGAAATGAAACTTTTAGAGGGTTTTTACTAAATTTATTTAAACTACAGAATTAAAGTAAAATCAACAAATTAACTATTTAATATGGAACAGAATACAAATTTAACGTTTTTTTTATGACACTGCATAGAGATCATCCTTGTCCCCATTTTCATGAAAAATTACCAAAAATTTGAAATAACATAATGACTAAAGATTCGAAAAAAAAAAAAACCAGGATTGCTACCATTTTCAATTATGAATTTCAAGAAGGTTACATTTGTGATATTTTTAAAAATATTTCATAAAATTAAATTTTTATAGGAAAAGTATAAAGATTCTTTCATATCATGAATACATAGTATACGAAATCATAATAGAATTCAAATTAAATT
Organism: Latrodectus geometricus; assembly: GCA_026290005.1. NCBI lineage: Eukaryota > Metazoa > Arthropoda > Arachnida > Araneae > Theridiidae > Latrodectus > Latrodectus geometricus. The sequence continues at coordinate 31,224 of JAPDSC010018036.1, forward strand.
TTATCTAATTTAAAAAAAATCAATCTGAAAATATATTGAAGATATTTCTATTTCTTAAAATGTCAAGGTCATTGTTCAAGCCAAGCAGGATAACTGTCGAGTATTGTATATCACACAGAACCTGTTTTAAGGAGGTCGAGCAATGGTGATTTCGGAAAAATACTTTTTTCGCTTATCGCATGAACTTCAAATTTTTAGTTTTACAATAAATTTATAAAAAATATACATACATAATAAAATATGGAAAGGAGTGAGCAATATGTATATTTGGGTGAAGTGAATTTATATTCGAAAATTAAACATGATAAAACATGATGAAGAATTAATGACACAGGAGGTAACAATAATTAATATATTTATGCTAAATATATATATAAGTCAAATATATAATTTAATTTTTAGAGAACATAATACAGATGATCCATATTAATGAGTACATATTTTATTATTAATGGATTGCAGAAATTATATTTCAATTTTTATAAAGGATCTCTTTTTTTCACAAAAAAAAACAAAAAAAAAATCCATATTTTATTAAACTTCTACACAAAGAATTTTTAAATAAACATTTGTCAAAATTTATAGAAATAATTTCTAAATTGAAAATTTTTAATTGCTGGAATACATAAATTTTAGATTAAAAAGAATAATGATGTTTTTCTCTAAGTTAAAATTTTAGAGATATCACTATTTGTAAAATAATCGTTGTTAAAATAGCTGTTAATCTCATTTACTGATCGACATACTTTCTATCACCTCTTTATAAACATCGTTTAAAGTTCGTATGGTCGAATAATCATGCATTATACTTTTCTCAGTCTCTCCTTACCATTTCTCTTTTAAAAAAGAAGTTTAACAAGCCAGGTTAGAATTCAGCATTGTTCGAAAAAAATTAAGCACGCTAAGAAACTAAAGAGATGCTTAAAAAGAAAAATAGCTTCAGTTACTAGTAGCCATGATCTATATTTAAACAAAGACTTAACATAATCTGATGATCCATTTTTACACTTAACACCTCATAAAAGGAATGCCGGTCAGCGATCCTTTTGACTGATATAAAGAAACAGAATCATACGAAATTTCTTTCTGAAGACAGACAATCAAAACTCGATGAGCGAAACCAAATACTTATCAGAAAATGGAATCTAAAAACGAAATATTATGTACATATTTCATTCTCAAAACTTCGTTCAGTTTCAGTGAAAATAAATTAGAAATATATGTAGTATTAATTAGTCTTATACTGTTGTGATCAGTAATTGAGAATAATAATTTTGTAAATTTAAGGATTTAATATCTACATTTAAAATATATTTTTGACATGAAATACCTGAAAATAATCCAAATAATATATTTGAAAGTTACTAATTTAACACTGATTAAATATTTGCTCTTCAACAAAATTTTATATAATCAAAACTGACCAATTACAAAATTTAAACGATTATAAAAGTTATAACAATTTTATAGGTAAATCATTTTATATTTATTCTTTAAATGTAATATTCGATAGGTAAAATACAAAATTATGTCAAAAAAATGTTTTATTCCTTTTTGTTAGATTTTTACTGAAAGGAGCTAAGCATCTCAGAATTTTAAATTACTTTAAAATTGAAGGAGTCAATCATCTGACTAAAAGAGGAATAAAACATAGCGATTGATTAATGTAACGAGAATAGGCTCCATTAACAGGCGGTCTCTGGTGGGATTAGGACTGAATTTGCTAGCTTTAGGCTACAAAAGCGATGCTTTTCCCATTCATGAGCTAGTTCCATATTATTGAATTTTTTTACCCTGAAACTACTTAATACAATGTAAACGGAATTGATTAAACACAAATTCAAATTAAAAATTTTATTTATAAATAATTTTAGTTCTATTGTATTTTTTAAAATTCGGTATAATTTTGTAATTCTTTAAAATATAATACAAATACCGATCGGTTAAGTATGCTGGTATAATTCAAAAAATTTATGTTTCAATAGATTTTACTTTACGTTCTTTCATAGAAAGAAATTCTTTTCATCTATCAAATTTACTCACAGTAATGAGAGTTCTTAAATAGATTATACATGTCTGTGTAAGCAATACAGCTATTCAAAAGATCTTAAAGTCATTATATTACATTAACCTGCAAAAATATGATAAAATTTAACTTTTCATAATACAATGTTGCCAAAATTGAAAAACATATGTGATTATATAACAATTAATTACATATGTTTCAAATTATAAACTGCTTACTAATTAAAACATCAACTGCCGAATTTTAAAATGTTATTAACAACTGAGGATATCAAATAATCTTTAAACACACCATTTTAAAATTTCTCGTGAAAATACTTTCGTATTTTTCCATATAAGCATAAAAATTAAATTATTTTATTTCAAAAGTTTAAAATAAAAATCTGAACATTTTGCAAAAATATTTAAAAAGTAAAGAATTTCAAATGTAACTGAATTTTATATTATCTAAACTCGTTCTCCATGAATTTATTTTTTAAACAGAACATACTGTATTTCTATAATATAGTCGTAAAATTTTACTGGAACAACACATACTTCTTCCTTTGGACAAGATAAATTTTCATTCAATATATTAAGAAATTTTGTAATTTTTCTGTCTTTGTTAATCGATGATTGGAAAACTAAGTGGTGTATCAGCGTGCTCCAAAAAAGCTCAAATGTATCCCTTTGAGAGTCAATGAAAGTTTAAAAAGCGTTTATATTGCGTTTATAGAAAATAAAATTAAATTTAATCTCAATATTTTTATTACCTGAATAATTTTATCCGACCTTTCTTACAAGTCCCATTATAATTTCAGTTTGCATAATCTTTGTAATATCCACTTTTTAGATTTTCTAAGCATTAAAAACCAAAGATTCTTCTAGAATTTCTTCCACTATTTCAATAAATAGAGTATTGAAATGCATAATTTCTCAGATTTTTTAAATTTGTTTTAATAAAGGAATTTGGATACGGTTCACAGGGTAATTGCAAATATTGATTGAATAGGTAGATATTATCATTCAAGATTGAAGACGAGTGAATAATTATATTTTATGTTTAAAAGATTTCAAATATGCATGCTGCTGATTATCTGAAAATTATAAATCAAATAAAAATGGGGCTTTGGTAGTTTCAAATAAATACACTATCTTTGATTATAATACATTTAAGACAAATTTTAAATTTGTTATTATCTTTAAGAACAATCAAATTTGTAAAATATTAATTACATCTTTTTGCTAAGACACCACTCCATTCTAAATATAAATGTTTAATTTAATGAACTACATTAAATTTGATCTGCATAAAATTTGCCCTCTTACACATTATACAATATGATAAGAAAAATTTAAGTTAAGAGAAATTATGTTACAACTGTCAAACAAATTGAAAAAATCACAATTCCTTTAAAAAATAGAAATTTATTTTAACAAATAATATATAAGACAAAGAAAAGCTGCGATTACTATCTCCAAAAATACTTTTAGATCATCTATCGCAATTTATAGTCAAATTAGTTGCACTGAATTGTGAACTACTATCCAAAATGCCGAATAATATAAATATAAATAAACAGAAATAAGAATATGTTTTAATTTAAAGTATTATGCTAATTTTTAATTTGTTATACAAAAAATACTATATAATAATTCAAACATTTATTTTATACCATACTACTTTCAGAAAACATTAAAGTTTAGGCATTTTACATGTTAGAAATAAAATAATTTTGTTAATACTAAGGCATCATTTTAAAATAAGAGAAAAGTATGGGAAGAGATAAAATATGTTCAAGTCTGCGGCAAATATAAAAAGTTACTATTCTTAAAAAGTATAAAAGGATGACCATTACAATTATTTTTTTTCTTTTATATTCAAAGACTTCTAAAAAGCCATAAAAAGGGTACAAAATGGCTACTATTCATGCGATAAACAAATCCTTCCTTCTATGTTATTTTTTTCTAAAATGTTCCAATTAACCTCTGCCACAAAAGCTTTTAAGCGTGTTGAAGAGAGATTCCACACAGCTAGAAGAAAGCTTTAAACAGAAGTCTAAAGTGAAATTATTTTCTCTAGAAAACGTTTTGAAGAGCTAAAATAAGATTTACGTCACCTCGAATAAATTTACAATTTTCGGAAGATTTTAAAGTAAACTGTTGCTTTTTATATCATCTCATATTTTTATGTAGATTTTCATAGAATCAAAAAGTATATTTATTAAAAATATCAATAAAAATTTCTAACAACCTATATATAAAATATTATAGTATTTGAATTATGATCATATTTGTATGTATTTATTATGTAAAATGTTGTAGCATTTGTTGTAGTATCTTTTAATAATTATAAATGTCCGAATGCATATTCATAATAAATCTTTAATAAACTTAACAAAACATCATTAAATGTAAAACATTAAATTATAACTATAGATTTATTTTGAAAAAATTGAATTTCTTTACTATAGAAATTGTTTTTTATAACTATTAAGAATAAAACTTTACTAAAATAAATTTATACAGTAAAACATCTGAATAGCTTAGAATCAAAAAAATAACCAGCAAAATTTAGTAATTTAATTTTCGTATTCATGTATAAAATATCCTATTTATGTTCACAGAAAATTCACAGATTATTAACTTTCTTTTGGTTGACTCTTTTAGGCCAGAAAATTTTTCATGCAAAATTTACAATTCATGAAACGCGATAAGTACCCAGAAATGGTTCTCAGAAACTAATTTATATTAAAAGTGGTATATTTGATGGAGTATAATGCTTCATAAAAAAATACACTTTTATAATACATTAATGGCAAAAAGTGATTAAATTGTGTAATATAAGTTCGGAATTCTTAAGCTTTTCCATTTCTCGAATTAATTAACATTTTAAGGATTATAATTTTTAATGATTTCTGTGTGAATAAAAATAGAATAAAAGCTTTATTATATTTTTAAATTAAAATCAAAGAATTTAAAGGCTATTTATATCTATTTATCAAACAATATGTCAATGCATCTGATTTAACACAAGAAAATTTAAAATGTTTCTTAAATTACATAAAAAAGAAGCCAACGTAGTTTTTTATTACTCATTCGTTTCTCTCTTTTATTATTAAGTAAATTTTCTTATATTCCAGACATTAAACTGGGACATTATCGTACGTTCTTTAAGAGAATCATCTTGCTTTTTCGGTATCACTAGTTAACGTATTTATAAATATCATTAAGAAGGAAACAAACTCACCGTATATTATAGTTATTTTGTTAACTTAAAGATATTAGAAAACTTTGCAAAACTAAATAGTTTGATTAAGGAAATAAATAACTATTAATGAAGTATTTGTATCAAGTAACCTAAATTTTCAACTGTTCTATTATGTAGGTTTTACACATCCTTTTTAATTTATTCAAAACATTTTGATTTTACGAAATTTTATTTGGATTAATGATTTTGAATCCAGATCAGGATCGAATAGTAATTTATAACAAGAAGCTATTCGTATCGTGGAAAAAACATCGCAATAAACCTGATGACCTAGAAATCACATTTTGCACAAGAATAGTAAAACATACAGAACTAAAAATACGTGAGATTTTTTAACTTTTATAAAATAGTGTGTATTTCTTTACCTACGAAAGATACGCTTGAAATACCTCAAACAAGGTGAATGTTCTTAAAAGCATTCATTTTTCTCAAGTCGTAAAATTGACTGGAAAGTAATAGAGTCACTTTAAGTCAAATCATTCATGCTTGACCATAAATATATAAATGTTTCTAGTACCAGAAGCGACATTTTTAGGAAAGATTTCCGCAAATGCATTTTGGCTTCAATACTACCATTCATTTAGAAAGGGAAATATTGGTTGATACAGTTGTTTCCTATTTTCATGTCGCACAAAAAATTGTAAAAAAGTTAATCCAGTCAATGAATATAATAAACACGAGAAAAAGTTTTCTGCTTTGATTTAAAATACATACTAATGTAATAAAAGGATCATTTAAAATATTGAACCGATATTTATCATAGTAATAAACAATTATATTAAGATATGGGAAAAGATACGAGATACATGAGAATTTTCTCAAAAGTGACATTAGGTTTTGTTTTTGAACAGTAATATTTCATTTGAATGAAAAATTCCCTAATAAAAGTACTTATTAAATTCTGTCTTCGATTTCCAGTTATAGCGATTGATCTATACATACCTTCTCTATTAATGGCTTCTTAAACATTTCTATAGACATTCTGAAAATAAAATTCTTGCAGAAAATAATCATCAATTTAAAAGAGCAGAAGTTATAAAATTTTCGAAAAAATCTAATAAGATACAAATAATTTCAAATGTTTTATGTATAAGTAATTTCAAATATTATTATAAAAATAAAGGCAAGAAATCATTGATGTAATAGCGTAACCCAAAAATTTATAATAATTTGTAATTAGGAAAATTTATTATTTAACAATTCTATTTAGTTTCATTTATATTTTACAGATAATACATATTTTTGGTTCATTTTTTAGAATAAATGTAGTAATTTCTTTATGACAGAAACATTAAATAATGAAAAGTCTTTTTAAATTTAAATTTCTTTTATAAGCATTATTAAAAATTGTAGAATGTACTTTGAAACATTTTGACTATTTACCACAGGAAGTTGAAACTTTTTCCGTTCTGTATAACTACAAATCAAAGAATTTCATAAATTTTATTGTAAAATATTTACTTTCAGCTAAATACTATTAAAGTCTAATAACTCAAATATAATTAAATTAATGTCGATTGTGCTACATTATTATCTTCAATGTAAAAACAGTTCCTGATAAAATATTAAATAAACTGGCATTCTTTAAGATATCCATAAAGTATATATTTATAAAATATCTTTTATTTGTTTGCAATTGAATTATTGAAAATAAATAAAAAATACCTTTTGCATTTTATCGAGAAATCTTAAAAATAAATTAAAAATAAGTAATGAAAACTGAGATTTTTCACGATTTCATAATACACTTTCTTCTTTTTTGCAATATAACAATGGTTTTAAATGTTTACTTGATCATAATTTTTAATGGATGATTTGAAGACTATGCAAATGATGAAGAAATATTTAATAAATGAAAAAAGTCTAAAATATTTTCTATATAGCAGTATTTGGCTGCTAGAAAAATTATTCCAATTTATTTTTGTAAAGCTTTTAAATTAAACATCTCTAAATCTGTAAATTAAACAGTTGAAAATTACTGATTAGATTTTTATAAGCAATGTCGTGTCTTTTTTTCCATCGAATATTCAAATTTTATTCAATTTACTTCTTGCCCCTGAAATTAAACATGTACCTTAAAACAACATTTAACTTCAACACCTACCTGCTGATAAATCATTCTTATAAGCTCATTTACGCATATGATCATTTCAAATGCCAACAGTTAGAGATTATTGTTCGTATGCTATTCAACAACACGATATGCAAAATAAATAAGAAGTATTTTTTTATGATCTATAATTGTTGAGAATTATAGGCAGGAAAAATAGTAGCAGTCAAAAAGGTCAATTAAATTATTCTTTCGACTATGCCATTTCGTTGAAGGAAAATAAAGAATTCGAGCCTCTAGTACCTAATGAAATTTTTTATACGTCGTAAAAAGCCTCACGCAGCTAGTTCATTATACTTGCCACCTCAGCAGATACTCTTAACTAATGCATGTTTATGAGACGGTAAAATTTTTTAAATCAATGATAAATCAAACGACGTTGCTTTTGTAATAAGAGAATCATTAAAGTCTCTGGCATACGCATAAGCGTAGTGATAAAAAATTTTGAACAGTTACCTTTGAAAATATGTACAATTTTATTCGAGTAGAATACTTTTATTGGTCGAATTCTAATTAGTTTAGCGTAGAATAAATTATAAACATGGAAAAATAAAGTTAATGCCAGGACGTTATGTTATGAGTTTACATGAATTTAAAGGGGAATTATAACAGGCATACGTTCAGTGTCTGCAATTAGCATTTTAACTAAGTCTATTACGTGATTAGCACTACTGATTATTAATTGCAGATACGTACGGTATCAGCAATTACCATTTTAAAAGGGTATTTAAATGATTAAGACATTTCAAAGAACAGTGAGTGTCTGTAATTCCAAATATGTCTATTATTTGGAAAATGTTAGTCCATGATAATCGCTGTACCTACCAAATGATGCAGAAGGAATTAAACATTGGTTCCGCCACTAAACATAAAAATTATTCATAATGGATAGCATTTAATGAAAATTAGTTTACCATTAGGTTTCTGATAATTTAACTCAGCACCTAAAACACATGAGCAAGTCACAACCAGTGAAGAATTCCCTTATTACTTTATGAAAAATCTTTAAAATCGCAAATTTTTGATTATATATAAATAATATTTTTTGATATTCCAATATGTATGAGAGTACTTGAAGATACCCTTAAGTTGTGGAAAGAAAACTTGCTATGAAAAATGTAATGTATTCTGATTTCTTCAAGAGTACAGAAATGGTCAAAGCCATCAAGCTGAAATGGAAGACGACAGTCACTAGTAATTACTATACTGATTAATGTCTTCCAGAAATGTTTCAAACACACTTGTAGTATCTGGTGACTATTTGGCGGTCTCTGTTTCGGTATTCTATTTCTAAAAGTTGTAGGATATACTTCATTCTTCTAAGCAGTATATTTTCTCTTTTCTGTGGATATAACTTCAGCAAATATAACATTCCTTTCGTTTTTTCGGAATGAATCCTTCTTGCTTTAGGTATTCTCTTCTCATAGATGGCGGAATCTATCTTGCACACATATTGAATATATTAATTTTGAACGTTTCGCTCCATTTTAGATTCCGCGCCTTGCTTCAAAGTAAATATCACATTCTCTTGCTAGTTCTTGTGGTTTCAATAATTTCCTTGGCGGACGGCGATGTGCAAATCTTTCTCCATCTAGCGTTTGGAACATTTTATCGGAAATGATTAATTCTTTTAATGTTTCAAGATCTGTTACTTCTCTTAACTTACTATAATAATGCCATGTTGCCAATTACTTTAAATCATTAAAAATAATTTCTAAATCTTGCAAAATATGGAACCAAACAATTCAAAATTTGAAAGTAAAAGATACAATTTTTGGTTGTTTGCTTCCCAAAATTTCCGTTACAAGTTTAATGCTTTGTAAATCGGTCTCTCAACTTTCCACATTAATGCTTTTTTTTAAACTTTACAAGACGATAATACGTTTCTACCAGACTCCTTTGCTGTTACTTCGTGCGTTAAATCTCATAAAATGCAACACGCCTACTTTTTTTTTACATACCAATAAAAAAGTGAATATCGTAGTTTCTCAATTATTTCCCTTAATATTAAAAGAGAGAGAGCACAGAGAATCTTTTTACTCTTTTTTAATCTAAATGCATTATAAGATAATTGCAAAAATTCTGGCAAAGAGTTTTCTATGCATACATAATCCAAGACATATCCAAAAATGTTTCACCTCAGTAAATCTTTTTACAAATTTTACAGAAAAAAAGCGTTAGTACACAATAAAGATAATCACTGAAGCATATTTGAAGAGATTATGCTGATGCATAATCTTAAACTTAATATTTAAAGTTTCTCTTTTTTATTGTATAATTAAGCTTGTAGAATAAAAAGTTGATTCGAAGAATTTAACATTTTGGAATAAAAGTAGAAAGTAACAATGAAATTTGGTTTTCCTGTTTCTAATGTGGATATAAAAATATATTTCTCATTTTCAAAGCGGTAACTCACATAAAAAAAGAGCATTATAACAGTAACAATGATTCAAAATATTTTCAGATTTTCAAAAAGCCTGATTAAAAAATTTTAAGTGAATGTTCAAATATCAGTATTCTTTTCTTATTATTAAATGTACAGATCACTTATCTTACCCTTAATTGAAACAGATTCTAGTTTACTAAATACAAATAAACTATTTGTAAACATATCTAAAACATTTCGAAAATACAAATATTTTAGAGTATCCCTTAACAAAATTGTATTAAATACAAACGTAAATTCTAATGGAATAAATTTAATTGACTTTTATCATAAATTTAAAAAAAGTTTTGTTCAAATTGTTTAATATTAACTTATTAAATATTAAGGAATAATTATAGTTTTAAGACATATATTCGAGATTAACATCGAAATATTCAATATTCATTTGTTTGATTATATATACACCATTTCCCATTATTTTTGTTCTCACAAACACTTCTTGCCACAAATCTAATTTTATATTATTCTAAAATTACATTTGACTCACGCGGAAAAACGTGAAAAACTGATTTCCTTAAAAAACATTCAACGGTCTGTGAACATAAGAGGTACAAACTTTGACATATTAGTAAAGATAAATAAGTTATTCATATAATCAACATCAAATATGCATTTTATAACATTAAGCATTAAATAAGAAATAATTAAAACTTTTTGCGCGTTTTTTTATTTTTCATCTTTGACGTAATGAGGATATGTAACAAAAAAATCATAGCATGATTTGTCCTAATTAGAATAACAAACTAACATCAAAACAATTTTTTTTACGTAACATCTAACATTAACGAAGCGGAAATAAAAAAGCGTGATTCTAATTTCCAAGTCTCCTTTCACACATTTTTTTTTCGCAGGCTTATTACGTTTTACTTTTCGCCACTTTGACGTACCTTCTTCCCAAGCTCATCATCACATGTTGCCGCGGCGGCAAATTTGCGTGAGGTTAGTGTAACACAATTATGCTGATGGATAAACGCCAACAAAAGGATTATGTTTCAAGTTTGGTCGTGAATTTTTTTTTTTTTTTTTTTTTTTTTTTTTTGCTTCGTTATGTCTGGGTGGAGGAAAAAGTTTGCATTTATTCCTACTGTGACATTTCCTATATAAAGAAAAGAACGGACATCTAGGAGCGGATAAAAATGCTTTATGATGATTTACAGAAAAGAGCAAAAGGGGAAAAAATTTTACCTATTAACCTTGAGGCTTTTTCACTTTTTACGCATAATTCAATAAGCACAGTTAAAGCTATTTGAATATGACAGGAAATAGTAAAAAAATAACTGAAAACTGTCATTTAACATAAGTAGAGCTTTTATACTTTTGTATACCAGTTAAATTAAAAACATTTGATTCGTAGAATAATGAAGAATATGAATTTTGTAAAACAAATCACTAATAGAATGATTTGAGAAGTTTTTTTTAATGAAGATATAAAAATTTCAATTCAGTTAATTCTCTCTCTCTCTCTCTCTAATTAGCTCTAGTTTCTACCATAACTATATAATTGTAAAATTGACACTTGGTTGACATATAACTTTACCTTGTCAACAAATATTCCATATTTATATTATATTTTCGACTTAAATAGAGTTGGATATTTTATGTTGAAAAAACTTATGACTTCGCAAAATGTATGCCTCTTCAAAATAAATTTATATTTAAAAATACTAAGAATATAAAATGTGTGATATCTTTTTTACGACCAGTTTTTCATAAAAAGTTTTAACATTTTACATATTAGTAAGTTACGTATAAAATATTATTATTCAGATGAAAAACTGTAAGCCATTTTTATCCATAAAGGTTGACCCACATTCCTATCGTTGTATACATGTCTTTCGTTTTCCCGTTTTCGTTAACTTTATTTTTTTATTTGAGTATTAGTTTCTTTATAATTAAATAAAATTAGGTAACATAACGGAGAACGCTTATCGAATTTTCAAAGATTCTAAAATTCACTATAATTAACAATGGAATATAGTATTGGGAACAGATTAATTTATTTTTACCAATACCTGTAACAAACAACAAATAATAAATTCCTGAAAAAATTAATTAAATTTTTCTTCTAACGTTTTTACGAAAACTGTCGATTGTAATAATTAGATATTTAAATTTACCTGCAATTTATTTTACTCATTTCTGTCACCCTGCTATGCGAACGTAATTTTACATATCAAGATATCAGCATTATTAAGTAAGCTTAACTGGCAAGATATGATAAAAATTAGGATCTGCATTTTAATACCAAAACATTCTAAATGGCTTGCTTTTATTAATTCTTGTAATAACGAAACATTTTTTACAAGCAATAAATTGTAAAAGTGGTACATTTAACTTATAATAATAACATATAGATGAAAATCTTTCAACTAACAATTATATTCTACAAACTATTTAATGAATATTTTACTTTCCGGTGGATGAAACAATTGTCATGATCGTGAAACAAATGTTAAATAGTTATTCCAAATAATTTTTAACTAGATTATTTAATCATTTATAATAATTAGTTTTTGAATTTCAAAAATGTTTATATAAATAGAAAATATATTCTTTGTTATTTACTAAGTGTCATATGAAAATGAAACACAAAGAGAAATACAAGCACTTTCAAATATTTTGCTTGTATATTTTTATAAAAGAGAGAATACTTATTTAAATTTAAAGTAAATCATTAAAATTTTTGGTTTAAATATGAGCACAAAATTTTTAGGTTGATATGATTTTTAAGGAATGCATAATTTATAATAGTACTCTTAGGGGATATTCAAATCTTGAGAAATCAGTTGCTAATGAAGAGATATATAATTTTCATTTTTTCTAACCAGGGGAGATATTGGGATGATGCATGTTCATATAGGGTTCATTTTTAAAGAACGGAACTTAATAGAGCTAAATACTGAAAAAAAATTCCTTACTCAATATTCTTTTCAATGAATATTTATAGACTATGGTTAGGAATTAGTATTTTTAATCTGCACTTTCAAACCATACATAAAGCTTAAAACAAGTGCAAGTGCCTTTACACAACATTGATGAAAATCCATTTTAAAATACTCTTATGAAATAATTTAAAATACGAATATTTGAAAGGCTCGAGAAATTATTTTCTTGGATTTATAACTTTCCTACAAGTGACAAAATTTTTAAATCGGTTATTTGAATTGTTCCCTTAAATTCTTTAATTACTTGGTCAGCGAAACAAATATAAGGTGACTTAAATCATCAGAATTTCTCAAAATTTACATAGGTTGAAATGAATGTTAAGCAAGTAATTTAAATAAGTTTAAAATCCATCGGAAATCCTCACCGAACTTCTACCATGGCAACATTTAGAAAGGAAGTGGTAATTTTTGCATAAATCATAATAAATATAAAACGTTTGAAAATATAATTTAAAAAAAAACTTATTCTCCTTTATTTTGTATTTTTACCCTGTTTTGGCGTTTTATTAAATGTAATTTTGTGAGTATTTATTATATTTTTTTCATACACTAATTTTATTGTTAATCTCAAGTAACTATTCCCAGAAGGTATTTTAGGTAACACTTGAAAATAATCTTTGGAAAGCATTTAATATTATAGTAATATTAGATTGGGTTTTTCTCATTGAGATGCTATTTACAAACGCAAATTGGATAACTGTAAGTACAACCAGCCTTCTAAGTATTAAGTTTCGCTTTTTTTTATATTTTTCTTGCATGATCTGTTTTTTTTTTTTTTTTCTTTTTTATTAATTTTAATATTGATCCACATTTTTTAATAAAACGTGTTTAATTTCAATAAAGCTTTATCGATATTCTTAGCACTCAAAATTTTACATTTCAAATCCAAAATAAAATTATATTTTTAAATGTAAAATTAAAAAAGGTCGAAATTTTAGTAAAATGATATTTAAATTCATTGTGTGCAGTAATTTAATACGTAAATATATACAAACAATAGCAAAAAAATGAACTAAAAATGGGACACTTTGTCACAATCCTAGTATGAGTTTAATCAAAAATTTTACATTATAAAAGCAAAATCACAAATTAAACAAAAAATACATTTTAGCTATTTGATATCAAAGATGTTTTCATTTTACAATAATTCCAGAAAAATCATTTTAAGAAAATCAAATTGTCATACTCATTTTGTCCTATACTGCACATTTTCAAATCTTAAGCAACTCCTTACTGATAGGCAATTTACCCAAGTAAAAAGTACCGGAAGCAATAGAAACCTGGGGAGAAAAAAAATTCAAGCCGCTCTTCCGCTTGGCGCGTGTAGGTTCTATTCACTCCCGCCGTATTTTCAACAGCTGGGAGCTAAGCAGCTGGATTCGCATCTGATTACCCCCAGTCGGGTTCTGTGATTAGAAGTCTAATTCTATAATTCACTTAAAAACCTTACATAAATATGATTTATTTAAAAAATTCTTTACTTTCATATCTCATTAAGGAAGGCTTAAGGTACTTTAAATGGATAATTTTAAAAACAATTCTTTGTCCATAACATGAAAAATCTAAATATTTGGATTCTTTAACTCAAAATTTCCTAAACTTTTCTAAAAATGTTACATTTTTAGAATTAATTCATGTTTTAAGCCTATTTTTTTTATTCTTAAGAAATTACTTTCTTTTCATCAATTATTTATCCTAAATAATTCCGATAATTTTATTTCTATATTTCTTTCCCAAGTAAAAGTATAAAATAATAATTTAACTACATAACTACATAAGAATGAAGTTTTAAATTTATGACACTTAATTTTAAAATTCATTTGAAAAGAAGCAAATTTTTACGAATTATCTAAATTAGTATTTTTGAAAGGATTCTCTCGCCATCATCAACATACAGTTGTTTGACAGAATGCTTTAGAAAATGTTCCCGAATGATTCCCTAATAGCTCATTTATCATAATATTTTAAATATTTCAAACAATAATGTTGCTTTAACTAACTGTCTTTATCATTAGTAAATGCTAGTATTAACTAATGTTCTTAACAAAAAATTCATTTTAAAAATACAGTGATTTTTTTTATAAAAATATATATATACACTTAAATGATTAAAATAATGCTTAATTTTAAGGAAATAAGATATGCTATTTAAAAATTGCTAATTTTTAACTACGCAAATTAAAAACTGAAAATAGATTTAAATTTATAATAAAATTAATTATACTTCATGAATATTTTACAGTAAATTATCTAATAAAATCAAAGGTATAACTGCTCAAATCTAATGATGGAAATATATTTGCGCGAACAGAAAAATAATTGAAGAATTCACATTAAAAAAGTTATATTTTTTACAAAATTTAACACATGTAAATACTCTTTATATGTTTTATCTTTCTCTATACTGTTTATTGTATATCAAGATAAATTATTTTTCAGGAAAAAAAATCATATCTATCCAAATTTTGTCAGTTAAATATATTGATTGATAGTAACCATTACTTAAAAATATTTCGATTTAAACTATAGCAATTTAGAAAATGCAATTTCTTTACTTAACATAGTGAGACGTGTTTTTAAAGCTCATTTAAGTTTAATAACTTATAGAGTTGTCTTGTACTGTTGTAATCTATTTTATTAAAGCATTTACATAAAATGTTACAAGTACAAAAATTCATTTATCATATTATATGAATTTGATTTCAAAAGAAAGTTCGAGGATCAAGAGAGAGCTCGGTAATAGGATAGGATTCTTAATCCATAATACAGTAAAAAAAGTAATAAATGAAAATACTTTTAAGATAATTAAGTTATTATATAAATATATGAGTGTTACTTGACTGATAACTACGTAATATTATAGACTAGTGAAAGTAATTTAGACATAAAAGGTCTAGTTGAATAATAATAAATTATCTATAGAAAAGAATTTATTTTAATCATAAGTATTTTCTATCATGTACATATTAATAGACGTAATCGGATTTTTTATTTTGAACAAAATACAAATTTTATAATAGATTAATGCCATTCACAAAAAATAATTAATTTTATTATTTTTGTATGAATAATTGATTTCTAAATATTGGAAAAACAAATTAAGCTTGTTTTTCAATTTTATTTTCTGAGTTTTACGAATTAATAATAGCAAAACAAATTTTCCAAAAATAGTTTTTTGTACACTATTCATCTAAAATAAATTAATGAAATTGGATTAACAGATGATGAATTATTTTAATCAAAAATATATATCAAAAGAAATTAATTTAAAACTCGTATTTCTTGTCCTCAAAAATAAGGAAAACTTTATACGAGATTTAAAAAAAAAATCCCATTTAGTTTTAGGAAAGAAAAAGGTTTTTTGCTTGTCAGTTAAATAGTGTCTGGATAAAGGGGGTTAATAGCAATGTAAGGAAGTAAAAGAGGCTAAAAAAAGTGTCAAAAATTAAAAATGTCTCCAACCACTTCTATTCATACTTGAAATAAAATTGAAAATAGAATTTAATGATAAAACATTGCTTTTTAATTATGATATTAAATTCTACTTTGAAATATATGACGAATGCTAGAAATAAATCAGAAATAGATTTTGTTTAAATAATTAGTATCTTTTAATTAGTTAAAATATATTGTCAAATTCTTTGCTTACATAACCAAGTAAATTGGCAAAATAATGAAACAATTTCCGTAATTTTCATGAGTGAATAACTTATACAATGGGTTACTTTTTAAATATGATATGCCAGTCGATGTGTAGCAAATATCAAACAAGTACAAAAAAATTAAAAACTTTCTTGAAATTTGAATAATACTACTTCTTTATTTTGATACAGAAATTTGAAATTAATGAATATTTTATAATAATTCTTAAACATATTAAAAAAATCACTTACTTAATTTATAAATTTATGAGTCTGATAATAATTTTGTTTATTAAATAAAAGTAATACTTAAAAGAAAATAAGAAAGAAGTATCAATAATTTATGATCTCATTTGTCATTAAATTAAAAACTATAAGGGAAAGATTGGTTTAATATATTTTAGTTTCAATTAAGAACTTATAATATATAAACATTTTCTTTAAAATG
>JAPDSC010018036.1:48098-80441 GCA_026290005.1 Latrodectus geometricus
TATATATATATATATATATATATATATATATATATATATATATATATATATATATATATATATATATAAAGATATTTTGAATGCAAAAAATATAACATTAATATACTATGATTTATTTAATAATACATGAATTTAAAGACATTACCAGGAAAAAAAATAACATGTGATTATTTTTGTTAAATAAATAACACTTCTAATAATTCTTCATTTTTTTATACATTTCCAAATTTATTGATACATTTAAAAAAAATTAGTTTTCTTGTAATTTACACAAGTATTACTCGTTTACTCTCAATTTATTTAAAAATAAATCCTACAATGAAGCTAATACATTTTAATAACAAACAAATCATTAAAAAAATTAATTTTTAATTCATTAAACTTAACACAAAATAATAAAATTTTTAATAGAAGAACTGTCATAACTTACCAATGAAATTGAAGAAATTATAAATTATATTTTTTGCAAAATAAAAGAACAATCCGAAAATCTAATTCAAATGTACAAGTCATCCGCTCCGCATCCTCCCGATACAGAAGCGGGAATAAACTAAACTCAAGAACTCCTCGTCATCTCTCTTTCTGTAATAGAGAGTGGCAATTCAGTTCATCATATCAACCGCCAAGCGATGCCAAACAGGATGATCGACGAATTGACTGTGTCATGCTCTGACAACATAGCGGAACGAGCCTCCCCTTCAACGCACCAACGCGTGGGTAACGGAACAAATAAACGCAAGGAGATGAAAAAAAAAAGTACGTCATATAGATACATAGCCGGGTGTTGGCGACCGTTTTATTCCTATTTTTTTATTTTGTTCAGAGCTTTGAACACCATCCGGAGGATGCCGCGAGCAACAGCCTGCGTGAGGCGAAGCATTTCTTTTACGTTGTTAAATAGGAGCCAGTAGCTATGCCTCTAGCACGATCAACAATAGGTTAAACGTGATCGATGGCTCGATCCAGATCAGAATCTATAAAAATGGCGCGAAAGAGATTATACTCCAATGAGCCTTGTTGCTCGTGTTGATGAGGTTACATTAAGAAGATATGCAGCCTTGACTTTGAAAGAACTCCACACAGCAACATTTTCTCAAAAATAAAAATCATTAAAATTTTATATTCTTGTGAAAATCTCTGTAGTCTATATGCTCCAAATGATATTTTTCAGACAAGATCTAAGAAAATTTTACATTTGTTTAAAATGCTCATTAGATCTCCATTACTTCATTTGAGATTGTTTTATAATATTTATTGTTTTTATTAATTTAATAAAATTCAAATTTGTCTATAACTTAAAAACATTGAAATCTTGCTTTAAAAAGCAGCCATATCACAACACGCAGTCTTTGAAACTGTAATCATCAAAATTATTGAACTACAGCTTAGCTTAGAAAATAGCTTTTAAACCATGGGAGACTCAGAGCAGGGTAACTTACAAAAGGCATCTTGTATGCATAGCAAATTAGCAAATACAGTAACCATATGAAATTTCAACGATTCAATTTCTTATTTGAGTTTCACTTCCTATATTTAACCATGAACGCGAAGACATTGAATAACAAGAAGCAGTAAGTAATCTACCTTGTTTACAGCAAAACAATTTTATCTTCCCCAGTAACTTAAATTCAATATTTCATCGAATAAATGTTTTATCTTCTCTAATAATAAGCGTATGTATTAATACATATGACATACATATAAGGAGAGTATAAATAAATTTCGCTCATTGTAGAGCACTTTAGAGTTAACTTGTTTTAGTTAGGTCAGAATCTGTAAATAAGTAAAAAGAAATTTTTTATACATGGTAAGTAGAATATATGTGTGGCTTGTACATTTAATTCCTTAAAATATTCAGTAATTCTTGCGTAATAAAGATCACCTACAGCCATATTAATAAAGTATTTCATTTTTATTAATATTAAGAGTTATAAACTTAATATTAATAAAAGTCTATAAATTAATACGTACGCTTTTGTAAATTTTATCTTGATAATTTGTATTAATTTATTGTATCAATAAAATATGTGACTTTTGAAAGATGCTTTCAATAATCCACATGTAAATAAGGCTTCACTTTAAGATCCATTGATTATGATGCTTATTTAAATTAGATTTATCATGCTCTTGTAATTTATAGCATTTATTAGCCTCATTTCTCTACAAGAAATAGATATTCCGATTTGCACATATCTAGTCACAACTAATTTTATTAGCTTTTTATTGATATACTTCTCATGTCATTTATATCAATAAGAGGCAAAAATAAAGTGAGTGTTTCAAATGATAAACCTGATAAGGAGTAGGCTACAAAAATAAAGTATGTCATTTTAAAAGATTGTGACACAGCATAAAATAAACTTTTTCATAAAACTACTTCCAAATAAATTACTGTACCAATATGAGCAAGCGAAATTTTCATAGCATTCTACATAATTGTTCTTAAATAAAAAAATAAAAAAAAAACTATTTTTGCCTCTAAATAAACAAAATTATTGCAAACACTGCGAAAAGTGAGTCTACATTTTTATAGCAATTTATTTTCAATAAAAAAAATTAATATTTCAGAAACTTTTTATATGCAATTTACACAAACTACGTTAATATTATATTATCAACCCTATGATCACTGACATAAAAATCAGACATCTCTTACAAGAATTGTATAATTAATACAAACCAATCTTTAAAATATCGTCCACAGTAAAATGAATAAACATACATATGTAATATAATTTATAATTATCTCCTGTAATTATGTAATTAATTTTGTTTGCATAACAGATTTTTATAAACTTCCGTATGTATTTATAGAAAATGAAAACAGTTTCACTTGATTGCAGTCGAATGCAAGAACCGCAGTCGTTTTGTTGTATGTGCATCCTTAGTTGCGAATGAAAGTAAGATATAAAAAAGAAGTTTGAAAACGGGAAGGGATGGTAAACAAATTCTGATATTTTGCTCTGCAAAGCGTATTCATAAAATTATCTGTTATGCTAAAGTAATTAATAAATCGGAGATGGAAATGAAAGACAAATTATTGTGAGTTTAGTATAACAAAAAATTTTAAACATTTAATACGATTGATTATGTAACAATAAGTGCACAAAATGCAATTTAAGAATCCCTCAAAATGTGAATTTTTAATTGCTAAACTATAATTTATTTTCACTTCTAAATTAACTTTACATATTTAATGTTTGTTAACTTTCTTAGATAAAATTTTGTTAGATTAGTTTCTAAAAACAAATATTTTTTTGTTAAAAATCCTTTCAGCCCTGTGAGTCATATTGAAATAAAACTAAGACAGAAGGTTAAGTTTAAATCAAATAAAATCAGTTATTTGAGAAAAAAAATTTACAAATAAAATGTTTAAGCTATTTAAGACAAATTGCTGATATCGATATGTATTTATTATAATTACGTTGCATACCAGAAATATTCACAAGAATATTTTTAAAAAATAAGTAAAAGTCCTTTTTTGTAAAGCAGCTTACATTAATTTTACGAGTGTATGAAATTTTGTTACGAAAGATTTATATTTTCTTTTTCGATGTAATTTAAAATCAAAATAAGAAAATTATTTGTGATTTGCTTGTCACTTTACAGACACATTTTTTAAGTAAGACTAATACGATCAGAATCTAAGGCTTAAAGTGGATTTCAAACTACTGTTGAAGTTAAAATCAAAAGGCTAAACACTTAGCTAATAATTCAGCATGCAAAATTAAATTATTTGATTAAATTAAAAAAAATTATGTTTAGGATTTTATGTGAATACTTATTAGTTTAAAGGTAAATTAATTGTGTTTCTTTTACTTATAATTTAAAATTGTCTCATATTTAATAAAGGATAAAAATTTACAAAATGAAAAGTAGGGAACACGCTAATAAATTGTTTAAATTAAAAATTAAAATAAAGCAACTACATTTTTTCAAAAATATCCATGCATGTATAAATAACTATTGTATGTCTTCAATTATTATTTAAAATACGTTATTGATTTATTAAAAGAAGTTCGGTGTAATTTTAATCGCATCACTACTTTTATTTCATACAATTTAGTAAGGACATTATATCTTTCAAATTTCACACATATAAATGCTGATACAATCTAGAATAGTGTTCCCATCTAAGTATCATCCACCTCCGAGTAATAAAAATCCAACTAAAGAAAGAAATTAACCTATATTTCAGTATTAAGTTCAGATACATTACGCATGACGAAAAACAAAAAATAATATCAATACAGAATTTACAGAGCGCATCTTTTCAATTACTTAAATCTACAAACAATTGCAATGAAAAAATAAATAGCAAATTAAAATTCCTTTAGGACATTAAATATATATAGAAGTGGTATAAAATTTAAAAAAAAAATAAATAGAAGACGGCCAAAAATGTTTTATTTTGGATTAACTTTTTTGTTGGAAATATAAGTTTGAATATAAATATTAGTTTCAATAATAATGAGGATTAAAACTATTTTCTCTCCTATTTATCCTTTTGCTATTTATTAATCTGTTACATTAATAGATACAAAAGAGTAAAAAAGAAAAACTTCAGTGATGGAAATTTTTAAGCTGCAATTTATGACAACTTTGAAAACGTAAAATACTAATTCAGTTCAAAAAACTTCGATTAGGGAAACAATAAAAGGGACAAAAATCATATTTCAAAAAATCACAGCAAATATTTTATAACAAAACTATGGATTCCAGAGGGTGTAAGACGCAATTAAAAACTTTCCAAACAGCAAACTTAAGCATTTAAATATAATTAAGAAGCATTAATCTGCATATTTAGTTTTTCAAACAATTTTTAAAATTGTAATACAATCCAAAATTATTTTTTCGCAAATTTATTTTTGTGTACAGAAATTAATTTACACTGTATGAAAATTATTGAAAACAATCTGATAACATTCATTTATGACTGAGTTTACAAACATTTGACAAAAATATAACATTTTTTATTCATTGACTCGGTGTGTGAACTTTTTATCACTATAGGTAACACTACTATGCTACTTAAACTCTACTATGCACAAAAATAATTTCAATTTTTTTTTTTTAATTTAGGGAAGATTTATATAAGGAAGTATTAGAAACAGATAGAAAGGAACATTCTCATAGCACGTAATATATTACAAAACAAATATTTATTAAAGGTATTGAAATAAAAAAAAAATTTTTCAAGATAATTCACTCGTGTTTTCAATACTTCCATTCAAATTAAAAATATGATTTTCAGCCGATAAACTATATTTCCGAATATTTAGAGTATAACTTTGCATTATGCTGTTTTTTTTTTTTTTTTTTTTTGTGCTGAGTTAAACTCAATCAATTACACGCACAACATTTTACTTATAGTTGGGCACTTCATAAAACGATGATAAGCACTTGCATCAATACCTAAGCTAATGATTAGTTAACTTTCTACAATTATATTCTCACTAAGTCTTGAAAAATACCAAAGATTGAATTATCTATAAAATGATTTATATAGATGTTAAGTATATCATCTTCGAAAGACTTAATTGATGTTTAATTTAGACAATAGTTTCAATAAATTTTGCATAATTTTTTTTTTTATTATTATCATGAATCACAACTTATGGGGTTATAACTTTTTATTTACAGTCAATATTTAATTTATATCGAAATGATAGATTAACATTAAAAAGATCAAAAATTAAATTTCATACTTATCATTCAATGATGAGAATACTGTTTTAAATGAGAATTTAATAATAGATGGAAATTAATATCAATGCAAACCAAACATTTTCGTAATATTTCACTTTTTCTCACCTAATTGTCTATAATGATATCTTAAGTCGAACACAATTTGAGTGCTTTAAAAGAAAATGTGGTTGTTAGTGAAAATTTAGTTTCAATGAGTATGATATGAATATTGGTACTCCCGATATTTCTTAAAATCATTTTCAATTTCTTTTTTCTTCTCTTAGGTAGAATAAAGAAAGGGTGGGTAAGAGAGGGAAAGCAAAGACTTATAAATTTGACTAGTACAAGATTGTGTCTAATAATATACGATGTAAAATACTTAATTAAAATAATCATCTTAACGAGAAAACAAAGTTTAAATATTCCACAGATATCATTTTTTCCAAAACATCTCCATTTTACTTTCAGAAAGAGAGTCGATTCTAAAGTATTAACATTCCTGGAAATTCGAAAAAACTCGTATAATTTCAGAGAAATCATTTGAGAATTCCAAGTCTCTCCTATAGCTAGTTTGATATTACTTATTAAAGGAGATTTTTCAATTAGTTTTCCTGAAGTCCAATTGATTAGCTGAAAATTTACTAGTTTTTCTAAAAAGGTTCCCAAGAAAGTGAAATTAAAATTTTGCTTATATTTATATTAACACATTACATTAAATTTGTAAAAAATTTCTATACAGTTTGTATAATGTACTTATACTTTTCGAAACTTTTAATTAAAACTATTGTCTTTTTTACACTATAGATGTATTCTTTTTTTATGTTTAACAGAATATTTTGACAGCTAAACTTTCGTACAACATTATGCAATTAAGCTATTATAACATAAATCCAAGATATTTAAAGAATTCTTGGTTTAAATTCTTTTTGTTAACATTTTAGTTTAATAATTGAAATGTTTCATGGTAAAATAGGAGTTATGATCCACTTTGTCTTTCAGAATATAGAATTATAAATAACTTATTATTGTTTGAATATAATATATCTTTTGTTTATCACAAAAGATTTTTATTTACTTTTAGATAACATGCATAAAAGACCTTTTTTCAAAGATATTTCCTCAAGAGAGAACCAATTGTTTTTTTAAATTAAATCTTGTCTAGGAAATAATGTCAACAATAATAATAAATGTAATATGCAATAACAAATGAATAAAATGCAACAAATGTTAATAATTATGTTTACCTTTGTTTCGTTAGAATTTAATTATTTTTCAATTGTACATCACACACCTTGAGGATGCATGAAAATACCATATAAATATCAGAGAGTGGCGCAATTTGTATATATTTTACTCATCTAAACACACAAAACAATTGTGAAATGTAATAGAGTAGTTAGACTTTAGTAAAAATATTTTCCCTTATATACGTATTACTTTTTGTTAAGCACATGGTATAATATAAAAAAAATCAAAACAATTATACTTTTCTAGGATACTCGATGATACAGAATTGTTTATCTTGAATAATCATTAAAATAAATATACAATAAGTTTGCTAACATAAATAATTAAGCAATTTATGAAAATTGTTTCCTAGTATTTAAAACAGTATCATGATTACTTTATCAAATAAAATACAACCCAAAATAATTTGTACTTGAAAGAGTATTTAAAAGTTTGTTGAAGCAAAAGAAATTTATTCTGCTTAAAGGAACAAATTAATTTTTCTCATTTGAACAACAAAAATTGTGTAACTGAAAAGTTAGAGATGAAGTATTTTTTTGTCAACAGTAGATTCTTACATGAGTACGAACGTGACATATTTTTTTTACTCTACTTTGAATCAGATATTAGTCAGGTGTTCACATAATAATAAAAGAATCTGAAATGTTTTTTAAAAATTAATTTTCCATCTATCAGAGAATGTAATGAGATTCGTTTAATTGTCTTTTAATTTTCATATAAGATGTTAAAATTTTACCATTTCTTAAATAACATTTTAGAAATAAAATGTCTAGAAATTAGAAACAGAAACAGTTTTGTTTGTTATTTGTTATTATATACAATTTTGCTTTGTTAAAAACAGTTTCCAAAATATTTTATTAGAACTTTGACAATACTGAACAATAAATAGTTGTTTGAAAATGTTGTGTACACAAAAAAGCAAAGATAATCCATTATTAAACTATACAAAAGAGAATTCGATAATTATATTTTCTAAAAGAAAAGTTATATGTAGAAACGATCTAAAAATAAGCGAAAATATTTTTCAGAAAAGTCATAAAACAGAAATTTTAATTACTCTAGAAGACTTCTAAAAATTTATATTTCAGTACTGCAAGTAATAACTAGTAATTAAAATGAATTTATATAAAGATTCACACAGAATTGTAGGCGCGTAGCATGATTATTAGTACTTGATGTATATAAAATAAATTATATTAAATACAATTTATTTTACTTCAACTAATTTCTTATTATATTTGAATTTCAATAAGTACTTTACTAATTTTTTTGGTACTGGCATTATTAAATAATTTATAAATAGATGATACTTAGAAAATAAAAATTATTCTGTTTTCAATTCAATATTTTTCTTATACTTTTTATTGATTTTGCAGAAAATATTAATCACTAAGAAAAATAATCACACCTGAAAAAATATGTGTAGAAATCGAAAATGTTTCTAATTAATTTTGTCATTGTTTTTTTATTGGCCAAGAAGAAAACACTTTATTCTTATAAATAAGGAACAGTTTCTTGAAGCTAACTGGTGTATATATATGTATTAAACAGACAGACAGATAGTTTTTAGGATGAAATTTACACCAATCATGAACAGACAAATAGTTCAAACAAAAAAATCTTTACCGTTAAATAATTCATATATAAATTAAAAATTTGAAATAAAAATTCATTTTATTGATACAAGGTTAAAAAAAACTTTCAAGGAGCAAAAACTTCAAAATAAAATTTATTATTATATAAAGCAAATTACTGTCATGGGAAACATTTTCAAAAATTATTTTTCACATCTATTATATGATGAAAAACGCGAGCAATCAGAAATTTAAAAAGTTCTCATTTCGATAACTACAATTCACAGTTCTGTTAGCTTTACTTTTAAATAGAAATTTAGTGAAGAAAAATTTACATTCAGTTGAATAAACTTTTGATTTAATTCAACTTGGCAAGTTTTATTAGCATATAATACTAATCACTTATTAACTTTGTGAACAATATTTGAAGTAAAACTCAATTTCAAATAAAAAAATAATTTTATGAATATAATAATTAAATAGATTTTTGTAAAAAAGAGTTTTAATAACTAAATAAAAGTTAAATAACCTCTTTTAGACAGAAAGTATTTCTCCACTCTTAGGAAAAATATAAATATGTTTTCATTTTTAAGAATTAAAAATGTTCTTAAAAAATAAAAACTTCTTATAAAGTTTTTAATAAAGAAAAGTCCTCAGTTTTCATTTGAAAGCAAAACATATTTTTAAATAATGGTAGAGGTCAGGTTAAATAGGGTTTTTAATATGCACCAGTTCTATGTTTTTATTAATATGGTGAGCATCAAATAAATTTTATTTGGTCAAAGACAATTTAATGCTTCTAAAAATAGATTTTAAAAAGTTCACAATAATATACATCCAAGACGAGTTAAATTATAGAAGCAATCACGCACACTCCATGTTTCATCAGACATCGTATTTCAAGGACGCATTTTAAGACAATGGGAAAAAATGTCATAATTTCCTTTTAATAGCATCTTGTTTCTTTTTCAGTGTCAAGGTTTAATGATTTAATAAAAACATACTTAATTCTATTAATTGTTTTAAATTGCACCCTAGAATTTCTTTTTACTTCAGACTAAATTAACAAACGTCATTTTGTGAAATTACTTAGTTAGATTCCTTCTCTTGAGCATTTAAATGCATTCGACTGATAATGAAGTCTTTGTAAATAAATTATTTTTCTATAGTATTTCTAAAAGTTAACAAAGCAATAATTCAAATAATTCTGCAGACTGAATTAATCCTTAAAGTACAAATTTCAAATGATCAAAGCACGATAAGGTTAAATCATTGAGGTAAAGAAAACAAAAGGAAAATAATTTTATGAAAATGAGTTTTTTCTAAAATTAAATACGAAGTTGGTGAATTACTGTAGAACTATTTCTATACGTAAAAGCTAATTCAATCGAGAAAAAAAATTTATACATATAATTTTGTATTTTAAGATGATACACAAATATTTTAAAAATAGTAACTATGTATATGTAATATTAGTCATTATATCTTATTATACTATTAGTCTTTATGCAACATCATAAGCCCATGCATTACATTATTGGTCTTAACATATAGGTTCCAAATAATTTGAAAAATTTTTAAATAAAATTTAATTTTCCGGAAAATAAATTTAAGTAGATAATGAGTTTTGTAATTTTTACTATTGAATTTTCATACTAAGCAAATCTCATGTAGATGATATTTTTAATCTTATTTAGTTCGTTTTTTAAAGAATTTCATTAAAATCACAGCAAGTATACCTGTATTATTCATAATATTTTTTTTAAATTTTATTTTCCTTAAATCTTATAATGTTGACTAAAATAAAATCGTCATATTTTAAAAGCACTTGGAAAAACATAATGCAGTAATAAAATCGTTCGTATTATTCATGTAAAATTTAATGTAAACATTAGTCGGAACAACTAATCTTTATTATTATAAATTCATGTAAAAATATTGGTGCAGAAACAGAATCTAATTTTTAATTGTATTTATCATTGTTCTGAGAAAGAGATTAAAAATATTTTATTCCTATAAGAAATTCAGCATTTAATAGAAAAACTGTAATAATGAAAATAATTAACATAGTTACGTCCGGTTACGATTCAACTAGCCATTACTAAATCTTAAGATGACATAATATACCCAGCAGCTTGTAAACTAGATATGCAAATATTTTAATCTTGAGAGAAGGTGAAAATTCTATCGGAAGCGGATATGTGATTTATTAGGCCTATTAACCTAGAGTCGAATAATCGTATTGCAATGTGAAAAAAAATCAGTCAGTAATCGATGGATGAAAAAAAAGATGTTTTGTCTGAAAAATAAGAAATATTTTAGATAATTCATGGCGATTTGTTCCGCTAAGTTTAACTGAACCGAGTGAAAATGATTATTTCATGAAAAAGAATGGTGAGAGAACCAGATTAATATGAAGACATGAGTGAGTTGGCTTTAAATATAATTACCGTGTGAAGTTCACATCAAAGAGATTATATGCATTCAATAGATAAAAATATACAGGGTGTATTGAGATAAAGGAATTTACAGGATAAAAGTATAAAATGGAAGGTTCATTCTAAATTTTTTATTCTTTCGTCAGTTAAAAATATAAGCCATTGTACTCTCATTTTCGAAATCTTACGAATCTTTCAAATAACTGCCTATTAATATATAATTACCTGGTACAGGATGTTAAAAAATTCTTACTTTTTGTATCTACTTAAATATTAGAAATATAATTTTCAGCTACTTTCATTGCTATCAATATAAATAACCTATCTGCTGCATAAAAATTTATAAAATATTACAGCTAAGATTTAAACAAGAAATTCTACAAATTAATATTTTAAATGGAAAAATAAAACTACGTTCATTAAATTAAATTTTATCATCGTATCATCTTAAAAATTCGAGAATAGTTATCGTTCGATTTGTTTTCATGCTTTCTTTGTCACTCTACATCATTTTTTCTACATGAGGGCTAATTAGACTGGGACCTACAATTTAAAGTATCTTTCAAAGCAGAGAAAAATGATGTTTGATAGTCCCTCTTTTAAAAACTTTTTAAAGTAAAACAAAACAAGATTATAATATAAAAATAGAAAGAGATATTATTATAAGGTTATATATATAAGAAAATAATGATAAAACAGAAAATATAGCATAATTGAAGTTACACCCAGTACGAAATACTGTGAAATCACTATTCCAGAATTTAATGAAAAGCTTGAAAACATTTTTAAAACAATGCATGTGAGATAAATAAAAGCGTTATCAATTCCTTTAAAAAATAAGCGAAAAAGCTGTACAGGCATTTGTATATGTTGCTTACAAAGAAAATGCTTAATTTGGCTTTGTTTGAAAAGACAAATAGTAGGAAAACTTTGGATGAAACTAACTTCCATTGTGGAAAAATCGAAAACAATTTTTTTTTACATTAAATAATATTATCTATACAAATAACGATGCGTTTCAGTTCAACTTATGCATTTTACTTTTATAACATTTCATATTTTCGAAAGCAAAATTTTTAACAAAAATTTGTGGCATTTATTAAAAAAAATATTTATTAACATAAATGGCATTTTATTACTGAATAATCAGTGTGTTTTGTAAGTGAAGTAAATAGTTACATACACTCCTATAAGAAATGAACTTCGAATAATAATAATAATGTCAAAGCTTTTTAAGTTTACTCACAAAACAAAAATGGTTCTTAAATAAAAAAAAAATCGCATAAAAATATAAATATTCCTATCATTATAATACTAATTATTGGTAAATTGTGTCGTTATTTAGAACACTTAAACAATTTGTAAAAAGTATAAAAAGTACATGATTTATTTTCTCAGTAGATTAAAATAATTATCACTAGGAATTGATACTTTTTAAATTAATAAATACAAGACATTCTCAAATAAAAATATTTTGGTCATCAATTTTTAATTAAAGCAGGATTGAAAGACCATATAGACTTTTCTGATTTTCAGTTTTTACCAACAAAGCTGTTTTCCAATTCATATATGACATAATCTACGGGAAATGACAAAAGTATTCCGAATTTTAAAGAATATCTTTCATGAACATATATTGTTTTATATTCGGATGAAACGAAGAATAGCCATTTATAAATAAAATAATCACTTAGATCACAATCTATAAATCTACCCCTTTGAAACAAATTGCACTATGATAATCGACAATTGTACTGAAGGTCAAAACAAAAACATGGGGAATCACTATAACCTCCCTAATTAAATGCAAGGACAAAAGACAATCATATCGCTTGATAAATAATAGAATGAGGAAATTGCTATTCGTTTAAGAGCAGGCGCACATGTGCAAGTAAAGACGAAGGTTACAAGTGAATTATTAGGGAGAGAAATTTGATGTTAAATAAAATCATGGATGAGAGGGAATAAATTTAAATCCGGTACGTAGTGAATATTTTGAAATTATATGGAACACACATTTGGCGTTAAGCAAGAAAATACAAATAAGTACTTATAGAGAATATAATAATTAGATCAATGTGTGAGTAATAAATACATACAACTATTGCTCTGAAGTCATAGTAAATAATATAAGTTGAATTATTTTTCTTAAGTTTTTAAACTAAAAAGTGATAGATATAAATTAACATTAAAATTAAACTGCATTAAAAAAGAAAGAATATATACAAACTTTTCAGTTCAATTTATCTTTCTGTATTTTAAAAAATGGAAGGAAAATTTATTTCTGATATTTAAAAAATATTAATTTTAGATACAAAACTTATTTTTTAATCCATTAATATATATTATTCCTTAAAAAAGCTAAATATAAACTAAATTTCTAAATAGTGCTTTTAATATCGCAAAACATTTGTATAAGTATTTTATTAGAAAAAAACTATAACAAAAGTTAGTACTTCAGGTACATATAAATAATGCATATCAAATAATATTTAATTAAAGAAGCGTTTATGTTTTTAAATCTTTATAAGATACTCTGGGTTTCAAATTTACTTACAAAGAGATCATCTTGACTAATGATAAAATAATGAGAGTTTTGAATAGAAACTCTACAATTAGTAAACTTAGCAATTTAATATTTGGTTTCCTATATAGCTGGTGTATCAAAATATTTCCTTTAAATAACATTCGGAATAAATATGCTATAAACTTATTTAAAAAATATATATACGTTCAGTGAATTTTCCTGTTAATGCACACGATCAAATTTTGCAAAATTTTCTAAAATTTCATATTTGATTGAGAGATTTTTGTTAGCTATTGCATTATTCATATTTTTTACACAAGCACTTATACTCATAATTCCGCATTTATATTCATGTTTATTTTCGTAGGGATATAAATGATTTGTTTAATGTTTTACTGGTGTGTTAAAAATAACATTTTAAAATGTATCTGTACATAACACCATTAATCTTATTAGGGGTTGCATATATTTTGATGAGATGCATATATTGCAGACTATTATGTCATCTGCAATATTTTACAATGAGAATGGTATTAGAAATTTCCTAGAAGTCATTCAAATCATTGCCTTGGAGTTTTTATGAATGCTTTCTATCACTTCCAAAAAGATTAAGTATAAACTTCTTGGAAAAAAATCACTTTTTCTAAGTCTCCAGATCATCAGCTCTTTTTAGTATTTATACTTTACGTAAAACCATTACTTCTTTTCCCGCTCATGGCCAGTTCTGATTTCTTGAAGCAG
Organism: Latrodectus geometricus; assembly: GCA_026290005.1. Lineage (NCBI taxonomy): Eukaryota > Metazoa > Arthropoda > Arachnida > Araneae > Theridiidae > Latrodectus > Latrodectus geometricus. Next base: position 62,315 of record JAPDSC010018036.1, read on the forward strand.
TTACTAGCTAATATTGTAATATTTAAAGGCCTTATCTCTTAAGCTTATTTAGTTAGATTGAGTCCCGCTCAAATGGTACATAAATATATTTTTGGATATGTAAAAAAGTACCGAATCACTGTCCCCCTTTATCATTTTTAGGTAACACTTGCCTCCTCCCATTTTAATGCATTAACTAAATATTAAAATTAATTATTTTATTTAAAAAATTTTAATTAAGTATAGAATTATGATTTATTTTCCTAAATGTGCTACGTAAAACTGCAAAAGTCCTTTCATAAAATGTAAATTTAGTATTTATTAGATATTCTAGTTGGAAGATTACCAAATGAGATAAATAGTTACTACTGCTTATTAGCAATAAAGGGTACGTCGAAAAATGCAGACACACTTTGAAGTATCATAGAAAATTTATTTTCCATTCTACAAGGTTCACTTGTAGAAAATGGAAATCTTATGATACAATTAGAAGCATACATGTTCTTTCCCATGCAAATGTTATTATTGTTAAATATAGAGACTTTCAGCATAAATGCATTTCTGAGTACAAATTACCACTGATTCCATACATCATACCAATGTATCCAATGGAATTTCTGCGCACGCCGATTAAATCTCATTCCAAAATGTGTATACATTACATTTGTGTACATACATGGTTTACATTTGTACAGCTCGTCTTTACTGTACCCCATAAGAAGTAAAGCGGTGTAAAGTCTTCAGGATCTCGAGGAAGGGCGCTCTAGACACTAAGCCTGGCAAATTTTGATCCAAGCATGATCGTGCATCGCGATGCTATTATATTGATGGAAATAAAACTTGTCATTACCATGTAATGTAATAGACACGGTAGCATCGTTCTCATTATCAGAAGGTAGTGGCTTCAAATCCTTGTTAAAGGCGATGGGGGCACGTTATAGGGACTGTGGTCATAATGTCTTTTAAGTAAAATGATACATCTGGGATAGAAGGTCAAGTATTAGTATATAAGTCTACTACTTCTAAATTACAAAGATTCTTATCCAGAAACTTCCTCCTAACTGGTAAAATTCTACACTGTGCAGGGTCATATGCTGATGTAGTAAAAACCATATTATGTACGAATATCGGGTAATATAGAATCATCAAGCAGTGTAAAGTACTTTTCGCCTGTTACATTATCTTCAAAGCAGAAAGGCCCTAAACGTCTCCCTTGCAGGCAAACCACATTATATGTATATTGCATTACTCTTTTATAAATTAAACCTTCTAGCACGAGAAATTAGTTTCTATGATTGTTCAAAGTGTGCATACATTTTTTGACGCCCCCCCCCCTGTATTACACTATAAACATGTTTCCCTGAACAGTCGGAGTAGGGATGCTCAGAAATCTCAAATATATAGATATTTATATTACATATATATTAAACAAAGCCTATTTAATTGGTTAATAATGAATATATTCAACCACGAATAAAATGAAAAATTTAGGGATGATCTTCGCTTAATTTTTTGTGACATTCACTATTACATTATATTTATTTACAGAATAAGTGAAAAATTTAACTAAATAATTATCTTTTTTTAAGTTGTTCCGATAAAGTTCAGTTTTTTAAAAGATGAATGATAATACAATAAAATGTGACAATGAAAAATGTATACGTCCATACGATATGTTGTTATCAATGATATAAAATTCTACACTTTTAAAATATATTTTTTAGGGTTATTAATGAAAGAGAATAACCATCAAATAAACCCAGATTCTTTTAATAAATTTTAATGAAGAAGTTTTTATATTTGATTCTTAAATCAGAATGTTTCATATTCTTTAACTTTTAATAAATAAAATAATTATTTTCATGAAAGGATTAAGTCTAATAAAGTTCTAGTTTAATTATAATAAAATTTCCCTATCCAAATCATTGACAAGAAGTTAAACTTATATGGTATTGTATTTTAAAGTGTGTTTGTAACTTAATACTTTATTTACTATGTAATAAAGCATTAAAAATATTACAATGATCTTTTTGGGCTATAGCTTAGTGTTAAAAAAGCACTCTTTGACATTTAAAATCCTAAATACAAATTGTTAAAAAAGTGGTGGTAATTGTAGAATTTTTATTTTCAGCATACTCATTTACTAATCTGAGTACTCGATAATTTTAAATTTTCTACATTGTGATTTATGAAAAAGATTCACTATTTATGAAAGTCCCACAAGCGTATTTTAAAAGTTTTACAACAGCTTCCAAATGTTTACCTATGAAATGCTATTTTAGTAATGACAAAATGATGCAAAGCCATTAATATTAATTATTACATTAAACTAATCGAAATAAATGCAAGAAAACCGTATACGATCAAGTTCAATAACATCGTTTTTCGTTACAGTAAATGTTGTTTACATATACAACATTTGTCAGTGTATAGAAAAATATGAATGTTCTTTGATCAAATAAATATATGTTTGAATTTGCTTTTAATTTTGGTTGCTGGGAGATACTGATGATTTGGCAGAACTTGTTACAAAATTAGAATACGCTCAGACATTCATTCTATTCATTGAAAAATCATATAGAAGTCCACTTAATTTAAAGCCTTATATTTTAATTTAAGCAAACATCAGTTATTTGATAAAAAAAAAATATATAAACACTTATAAAAAAAAAACCTCTCACTCTCAGTATAGAGAAATTAATGATAATTTATTTTATGAATCTTCGTAAGAAATTCTATGCATTTAGTTTCTTCCAGATTACTTAAAAGTCATTGACAAAAAATGAAATCTTTACACGTAGTTTTGTTTAAAAAAATATGCACATAAACATTCTCATAATTGGAAATAAAAATAAAGAAACTTCATTATTATATAATATTTTTGTTCACAGAATGTTATACAATGCCATAATTATGAAGTATTTGGGTATGAAAATTAAGAATGGCTATTTTAGAACATATTTATGCAAATAAATTACGTTATTTATGCAAATAAATATTGAAATATTTAAACGACTTTTACTTCAAACTTTGATAATGTTACATTTTTATATTTAAATAGGTTTAGAATAGTAGGATTTTTATTTTAATTAATTTTATTTACAGTAAATAAGATTTTTCATTAAATCCTTCTCTGGAAAATGAATTTTTTCGAACTTTAAAAGTTATAAAGTAACTTGTGGTAAACCAGCATTATTTAATCCGGAGGTATTGCATAGTAAAAGACTTGACTTATTTGGCAATAATTCTGTGAATAAAAAAGTAAATAAAAGACTAAGAAACGCATTAATAAAATGATGATCTAATATAAATGACATTATAAAAAAACTAGGCAAATTAACAGAATTTTAAAATTTTTGTGTTGTTTGCGTGTTTTGCATTTTTATTGTTAGTTTTGATTGAGACCTTCTAAAAGTACATGGAAACATACCGGTGCTTGAAAGTATGCTAAGTACAAGGAAGTATTCCGGTGCAAATATCTGCCTTCAGTGATAGTTTATTACACGTCGAAATCTAAAATAAGTGATTGTCACATTAATGACACTGGACTATAAATCTTGCATTATTTAATTTCCAAAGATGATCAATTGTAGTCTATATAAAAAAACTATCTATAATTTATCATAAGTTTTGGAATGAAATAGCAAATCCCTTCGATTTTGTTTTAAAGAACAAATGCATGAACGTCATATAGGTAAACATTTTCAATTTCTAATGAATTAGAAAAAAAATATAGCAGTCTTAATATTCCATGTCTTGGTAATAACTATGAGTAATGAAACAATATTAATTGACACAGTACAATAAATTATATTCATAAAGAATCCACTTTTATAGTTTTTGTAGACTGAAGTTCCACTCTTTCTTCTAAATAGAGAAAATTTCCTATCCATTCTTTTAATTCAACTTAAATGCATTTCAAGTGATAGATGAAAAGTTCTTGGTTTAAGATTTATTATATTTATTTGTTGTGTTATGAAAACATATATTCTATAGCATAAATACATCCGTTATTCCAGCAAAATTGTAAAACAGCTACATTATTTAATGAATAAATAACTATTCCCAATTAATCTGTTATTTTAAAGTTTTAATAGATTAACTAGAAAGTTTTTTGGCTTGTGTTTATTTATAGAGAGAGCAATTTTTAAAGTGACAGTAATAAAAGAACCAATAGACTCTTATCCTGCGGCATGTTATACAAGGAAGGACGCAATCCACGGTTTGTCGACCCACTGACCCATCCGAGGTCTTGTCTCGACCCTGCCGAAAGCCATAGTCACGATGGAACACTATTGCAACCACAATAGCGATCCTTAAAATGTGATAAGCCAACAGAAAAACTATTTTATTAAATCGCTATCTTTCGATGCATTTTTATCACATGTTTGTCTTCTGATGAGCACGAGAGCCAACGTTTTCTTTGACAATCGAAGGTATTTTTTAATGAAGATACAACATATTCCTGCGGAGTTTAAAGTCGCGCTCTAGTTAATCTGAAGCCGGACAATAGAACAAAAAGTGTTAAGGAAAAAATTAAGATTTTTCATTAAAATATAACTATTGCTATCATTCACTTTTCGCTTCAAAATTTAAGTTATCATTAAAACGGATTTTCTCATACACGTTTGAATGAATAAGTAACTGAGTATTATGAAAAATTACTCATTTTAACTTCAAATTGAAACTTTTATTCTAATTAAAGAATACAGTTAAACAGTTTAACCTTTCGAGCTTTTCATTTAGATTTCTAACAATCTCTGCTTGGCTTCTCCAATTATATTATTTGTTTCATGTTAGACAAAGAAAGCAATATTTATATCAATTTTGCAAATCCATAAACGGAATTATTTGTAATTTTTATATAGTACAGTACAAATACTATATTTTTATAAAAAAAAAATAACAGTTCTGGAAAATTTAAGGAATTTAACTGAGAAATCAACAGATATTTTTTTACAGATATTTTTGGAAGGGAAACCATACTTGAGTTCCCACAATCATTTGAAATATCATAGTATTTCTTAATAAGTTTTTAGTACACATTTTAGGATTCTGATGTACAAAATCAAATATTTACTTTAAAATGAAATATTTTTACCCAAAATTAAAATTTCTAGCTGTTAGTCTATTTCATACACTATCTCAAATTCTCAATTTATACTGCGTTGTCTCTGATTAAGTAAGGATTATTTTTTCAGTAATATACAGTGTTAAAAATGTGAAATGTATTAACTACCAACGCGTTTTTGTTTATAAAAGGTGCAAAAAGAAATTAATGTTGGGTATACATTTTAAACATCAAAATTTGCGAGTTATATATACATATATAATATATACACATCTTTTAAGTAAAATTTTTTTTATATCCTGAAAATATATGTGAAAAATAATGAGTATCTTGTGAAAATAAGTAGAGGCACACACATATCCGTTTTAAACGAGTAATTTAATCATTTATATGTAATACGAGATAAGTATACGTATAAAGAAATAAAACAAATATGCTGATTCTTAAGTATTATTTGCACACAATAGGAAGTAAACTTGCTGAAACATCAACTCGAGTAGAGTTTCTTTTTCTTGTTTTTTCCATAATCTAGTAATTTAATCACGAAAAGGTGCCGTTGCGAATTTTGCTTACAAAATATCATTTTTTTATCTATTGCTATGTTAATGTGACACGTTTTTATAAGTTAGCATACCATTTTACAAAGCAGTAAATTTTCTTGATAATGTATTGCACATGATAAAATTCAAATTTCAGATTCAGTTCCTAAATTTACATTTTAAAAATATAATTTAAATGCGCGACAAGCATTTGAAAAATCCCCACATACACATATATTCTTTTTTATTTCATTAAATTATAGTCATCACCTATTGTATTACGGAAGAACTTGTAAAATTCAACAATTCAAAAGAAAATTATTTCGTATTCAAAGGTTCATTTAGTAAATTAAAAGGAAATCTATTTCAAATTAAAATTAGAAGAGCAGTTTTAATAGCACGTATAATTTGCATTTTGATATAAGCTAACCAATAAATTGCTTGACAAATATAAGCTTTAAATAATACCAAATTATAAGTGAGAAAGAAATTCCGATATTAAAATTAAAATATAATGTGTATATATAAATACTGTAATAATCCAATGTGTCGGTTTTCGCAATCTAAGGATATAAAATATTTCTAGAAACAAATAAGAATATCAACATTTTAAAAAATTTAAAATGTAGGCAAAGATTATTAAAAAGAATAAAGAAATATACAAGAGTATGCATAAAAGTGAAAAATGCTAATTTCAAAATAAATTTTCCATTGATAATTGGCTTAGATTAATATGAATATTTTAGTTATCTAAATTCTTTTTATAATCGTTACTGTCACACTTTTTCCTTCATATGTTAAAATTATATCATAGTTTAATAGATTGAGAGAGAGATGTTATATGCGTTAAACATTTTAATGAAAGAGTTCAAAACTTCTAAGAGAATTGCAACATAAATAACTACAATAAAAGAGCTCACTATAAAATTATGCATTTTGTATATTTGCATGGTATAATAAGAACTTACATTGTTCTATTGATAATGATTTAGAATTCATTACTTTGAAAGAAAAAGTAGTTAATATGAGTTGCATATTCTCCGTATTTAGTCCAACAGTTAGTGAGCTCAACTCCTACCTCTGGTGTGGATATTTGCCGGAATTCGGAATATATTTTAATGTATACTTTTCGGCTGAATCAGCCCTAAATTTAACAAAATGTGTTCGTAAAGTAGCAAACCTTCAACCTAGCAACATTACGAAAACGAAATAAATTAATTTTTAAGCATGGAAAAAAATACAATAAAAAACATTGGTTAATTTGAAACCAAACTGATTTAAAAGTGGCAGGCAAAGTTAATACGAAACACTTGGATATTCAAAAAAAATTTGAGTTTACAAGTTGGAATTTTGCTTCTAAATCTAAACATTTGAGTACAGTTAGTTTGGACAAATATAATGCATTTTTTATTTCACAATTTACTTCCGTTACATAAAATATCTATTTCTCTCCAATAAAAAAATAATTTATTAATGTTTTTGTCATAACTAGTGACAAATTGCTGTCTAAATAAAATAACAAAAACAAATAGCGATTCAAAACGATCGTCTTGACTATAGGACAAAGCCTAACACATTGAGTGTGAGAAAAATATGCACTAATAAAAAAATTATTTAGATAGTTTCAACACATTATTTTTAAGCATTTTTTCCGTTGAGTTGATTCATTCAATAATTTCCCAGATTATTAAGCTTCTTGCTCGAAAGATATAAATCTCGCATTTTAACAAACTGAAATTGTGTTTTTTTTTTTTTTTTTTTAACAAATATCTTCAAATATTTAACAGTCGAAGTGCTGTGAATTAATGTATTATTCAAAATTTTAACGAAACTATTTTCCAAGAAAATTCATGAGATGTATTTTTACAGGGTTATTTTAATCAACATCTAAGATATTTCTACTTCATTATTAAATTATTCTACATTTGAAATATGTATTTCTAAATATCAGTAAGAAAGTATTACATAACGAACAACTATCTCTATTTGATATAAAATTATTTGCATATAAACTTCTAGTATACAAACAAGAATCTTAAATTTCCTTCCTTTACTTTTTATTGTATCTTTTTTTATTTAAGCTTTTCCATATGAAATTACCCAAATAAAATAAACCCAAAATTTAACTGTGCTACATTCCAAAATAAAATAAAAGTATGTGTGTGTGTTTGTTCTGACATTTCTTCTTAATGTAAAACATTCTACGATATTTTTTTTTCTTTACTTAAAAACAAGAGTTCAACAAATAACATATATCAATACAAAATTCACAAATGTCATTCAAAAGGAGGAGTATACAAAAAATATAGCAGTAATAAATTACTATGATGGCTTTTATGTAAGCATTGTTAGGTCATTTCAAAAAAGGATTCATTGTATGATATTCGATTATGATACATTTACGAAACCTAAAAATAAAACAAAACAATATTTCTGAAATACATTACAATCAAAACTGAAATGACAGTTGAAAGAGTAGCCTGGTAACAGCTGCGAAAAGAACTGCTAAGTTTTTATAAAAAAAATTGTTATATATTAATTCAAGTGAAGTGAATTAAATCAGCATGCAATTCACGTAAGAAAAGTTCTTTATATAGTAAGAAAAGTTAACTTCAAGATTATAATGTTAAGAAATAACTTTAAGACTAATTTTTTCCTGAAAAACAATAGTGAAAGAAAACATTTAAAAGGGTACAATATAAATGATTTAAATGTAATTGTTCTAAATATTAAAATGTATGTTAGCAGTATTAGTTACTTAAGCGAGTTCCAGGTTTTTCCCTTTCAGAGCATTTTTTAAGCTGTTACCAAAATTATATTTTATGCGATACTTTAATTTCGCAACTGACATTTTCTTTCGCAAATAACATTTATCATTGAGATCCTTTTTAAGAAAGGAATTTTCAAAGGTGTCCTCATAGTTAAACGACATAATAACTTCATATTTATCAATTCAAATACGAAACATCAGTTAAATAACTTTTGCAATAAAACATTAAAAAATGCAGCTTGGAACTAACTCGCTTAAGCAATTCTTTAAACTTTCTACTTTCGCCTATTGAAGATAACGTGTGTAATTTTCCACAATTTCCTCAAAACTAAATATTTTTTGATTTATCGAGATAAAATACAATGGAAGTCTTTTCAAATCTTTCTATTATTAAACGCATTTGTTATAATCCAGTATTATCTCCAAATCTTGAAAGTAAAAAGGTTAACTGAAACTAAAATAATACGGTTCAAATAAATTTATTGTCTTCATAAATGAAATTCCTTTCCTTGCCAGCTGAACCAAAACAGTGGCTCTCTTTGATATTAAAGAAAATGCATTTTTCCTTTTGAGTCAATGAAGATGAGCTTGAACAATTGAATGAAACACACAAATGAATCTCTTAATGAAAATTAGTGATGACATCGGAAATATAGGTCAGTAATTTATAACTTCTTTGTTGTCTTTAATTAGTACAAATCATCAAAAATATTTTTAATCAAAATTTTAATATTTTATGTTTAGTGATTACTGAGGAAATTAACCAATCAAAATTTGCCTGTAACTATATAGGTAATCATTTTGTATTGTGCTCGTAATTCATACTTTTGAAATACATACGTTATAAAAAAAATCCCAATTTTTGAATAAATCTGAAAGCAATTTATTTTAAAATTATTAATGTACGCGTTTTAAATCAAATCCATAAAAGAATTTAATCAATTTATAATTAATGTATGTTTCTTACAAAACAGAAGATAAAATTCAGCAATATCTACAATTTTCAATAAGTAACATTATTATTTGATTTCTTATTAATATTCTTATTTACAGTATAAATTTCTTTGTATAAAATATTCGCAATCATTTCAATGTGATCGATAAATCTGAGAAAACATTTATGCACGTTCAAATATTGACTGTGAATGATAACGCTGCCTCTGATAATTCCTTTTTTATGAAGATAACTTTTTTTTTTTATTTACCTAATCCTCTTAATTTTCAGAAAAGTTTTAAATCTATTTCTATACATATATACACTAGTAAGAATGACTGGCATTCAACCTATCTCTTCATTGTAAATTCCCAAACGCTTTAACTTTTATTTAGAAAAATATGCTAAATAGTTTAGATTTGTTCTCGGAAATTTAACATCTTTTATCTATGATTTATAATCAAACAAGTTGATTCTTAGAAATCATTTTAAACAAATGATTGAACATACTTTTCAACAATACTGCTAAATATACATGCCACTACATCTCACACATATCCAGATAAAAATGCGATGAAAAATATTAAAAAAGGAAATCCTCTCTTTTCTTATTTTTGTAATTATCTGTCATGTAAAAGAAATACGCAGCAAAAGAATATATAACGATTCTTTGTTATACTTTTAAATATAAGGATGCGTATAGGTTTAACTTCATTTTTATACGCATCCTTATTTTTACATAATATTGTAATTTTCTCAATTTTTTTTTTTTTTTTTTTTTTTTTTTTTTGGATAAAATCATAATACAGAAAAATTTAAAAGTCACTCTTAAGACAGGCAAGTATACAATAGACGGCCGTTATTATAAACTAGTACAGACCACAACATGTCTCCCCAAAGCATCCTATAAACTTCCCAAGGATTTAAATAAAAGGATCACGTTGGCCAATCTATTCCAGTGATATCTTCCCTTACCAGTAGCAGCTGAACAGCAGAAGCCATTATCATCAATAAAAAAGAAATATGCTCCAATGGCATCTAAATAAGCACACGGAAAAGAATCAACTCCTTATAATAGCGATCTCTGATTACAGAATTTCTGTCGAAAACATGGAGCTCAGTTCGGCCATTCGACATAATGCCTTCCCAGACAACAACTTCAAGAACACCGTAATGATTCCTTTCTGTGATGTCGTTGGTATATGAAACAGAGTCCCAAATTTTCTCCAATTTCAATTGGCATTAAGAATAACTTGTCTCACGGAAACGATCTTTATTGATATGTCTAATTTAATAGGGATAATATGTCTAGTTCTGTGGTGCTGATTGCCAACTTTCAAAGGGATGTGGCATTTCGACGGCTAGCGAATAGATCACTTTTATAAAAACGTTGGTCACAGTAAAATAAAACACTTGTCACCCGGTTGCTGTATACATTCTTGCTGAGTATTGACACTTGCTGACTAGTTTCAGTATCTTTTCAGCTGAAGGAAAATATATCAGTCATCCACAGGCAGTTTTTTTCAAGGGGAAGGGACCCCATTATAATACTACCTTTTCTAACAGCTGCTTATGGTTTCGAAGGCTTTCCGAGCCCACGAAACAGCATTTGTTGATTCCAAAATATTTAGCTACACCAGTTATATTACAGAAGTCGGAGAACCAACTTCACGATCCTTCTTCGACATGTCTAGACGAAATCACATGGATGATTTCATATGTTTCATAAAATTCACGAGTACTTGCAGCGAATGTATAAGTGCGTCTATCTTTCCTTTTATTGTTGTCTTGAATTGTGTGCATCGACAGCACACATCGCAAGTGATGTTTTTTTCTGACATTTGCATACGCATGACCTTTCTATGGATTTATGTTCATTGTACTGATTGCAATAAGCCCTATTCTGCAATTTTCTGGATATGTACTTACATTATTCCTTGAGTTCTGCACATAAGTATACTAAACAAGAAAATTTTGGAACAGGAGAGAATGCCAAGTAATTCCTACATTCAAAAGGTAGCGGGTTTAATCCTGTGCAAAAATTGTTATACTTAGTGAAATCATTTGCTATGGAAAGTTCCAATTTATTTCAGTGAAAATTTTTTGTGTGGTGAGAAAATAATAAGAAAAAGACTACTGTGATGTCGAATTCCTATGATTAGAATAATTAAATATGTCTTAGAATTTTTACCATATCCCCTTCCATCTATAGACCATTTTGCAGATGTATGAAAATGCTTACGTCAAATAAATAAATTTCTAGGAATAAAGAAAATATTACCTCAAATGTGATACGTTAAAATACAAAATAAATTCTAATCAAAGAAATTTAAAAAATAATTGGAACAGCTAGCTTATAGATTTTGTTATTAACTACTGCTTATAACAAACATCATGATTATATTAATTGCACTTTCAAAACTTAATTTTGATGGAAAATTTAAAAAAAAATCAGCAAAGTTATTAATAAAACTTTAAAAAAAAAAAGAAAGAAAGAAAGAGGGGAAAAAAAAAAGAACAGTTGAAAAAGAAACCTTTTAAGGGACTCATGTAAGAAAAGTAATAATCCTTACATGAACTATATACACAACTATTTCAACGCGCATTCAAACCTAATTTTTAAACAGACGTGAAACTAAATATATTATAAAGATCAGAAAATGGCAACCACATGAAAAATGTTGAGAAACTTTGGTATAATACAGGAGCATTGAATCTAAAAAATAAGGAATAGATATTTTATGCGTTATCAAATAACTTCTAACTGACCCTCGATGGAATCAAAACAGCATTTGTGACATACATTTTTTAAAATTTAAATCAATCCCAGCCACGTTTAAATAAAAGATTTAAATTTTTAGAAGAGACGGTAGTTATTTCATACGATGTTTTGATTCTGCAAATATTTTCAGTTCTTGAGAGTTAAATCAAACAAATACGGAGCGTTTTGCTTGAAAAAAATTTTTCAACTTCATCTGTTTCACAAATTGCGCAAGTTTTACCTCCTTATATCATTCTACAGAAACAAATACGATAATTTTCTGTTTTTCAATGTTCTTTAAATTTTATTCATATAAGGATAAGTAATACTCAGTTTTGGAGGATTTTTTACTTATTCAAAAAGTTTATTACAATACAATGTATGCAAGAAAATTTTTCATTAAAAAGATGCATAAGATTTTGGTTTAAATATAATGACTACCCTAAAAAGATTTTAACGTTGTTTCAATGAAAATTCTGTTCTACTGATCCAAGATCACACCGAAATCAATCGATCGTGAGTTTCTTAAAATATAATCTTTAGAATTATTTATTGTACCTTTAATAAATTTAGTATTTATTTAAAACATGTTCTACACCAAAAATATATTTAAAAAAATAGTTTAAATTCATCTGAAAGCTAATATCTTTGGAATATTTTCAGGAAAAGCAATAAAATTTCAGCTTATTAACAAACAAATAACGAATGTAATTTAGAATTAAACATGCAAGCCGGAATGTTAAAATAGTAAGTATAAGCTAACGTATTTAGATTTTTCAAATTGTGTTGTAATTTTTTAAAAACCTAATTTTACAGTTTATACTTAAAAATTAGATAAAACTAAAAGTATTTTCATTTAGATCAAATGAAACTATTTAATGTTTTAATAAAATTTTAATTAAACGTCGAAAAACTTGAATTTCATACTTATAAATAATTCATTAATATTTCAACTAGCTTTCCATTGGAAAGTTTCGAAAAATGCAATTCTGCATACATTTATTCATTTGTTATATTAAGCGTGTATTTTATTCGGAATATTTACGGAAATTCATCTTTTATTTATTAAATATTACCAAAGTTACAGAATTACAAAGTTACAAATATTACGGAAATGCATTCATCTATTAAATATTACCAAAGTTACCCGAATTAGAATATAATCTAAATTTCAAGTGTTGCGATGAGCTAATAATTAGTAAGAAAATCTAATGCATTTGATTATTTTTTTTTTTTTTTACCTTTTTCAAAATCAAGAAAATGTCATAATGTTTCAATAGTTAAATTATTCATAGTGATTCATTTGTATGTACGTACATACATATTTTGTTCAAATTGCAATAAAAGTAAAGTTTATGCTAACAAAAAAAAAAAAAAAACACTTTAAAAATTTGAAATTGTTTATATAATTGATCTGCATAAATGGCGACACATTCTGCTTAATTACAAGGTTACTATATAGTTAATGTATAAAAACATTTTATTCACTGCCTTTTAATTAACGTATCCTTATCACAAAATTCTATTAATATTTTTAAAACTAAAAGTATCACATGGCAATGAATGAATTCCTCACTTTTATCATAACAAATAGTAACTGTACACATATTATTTTTAATTAATAAAATTCATTCTAAAATTTTTATCAGAAAAATATTTTGCAGAAATTATTGGTGCATTATATGCATTTTTCATATCATGAATAATTTCTAGCATTATATTTGATGTTACATAATTCTCATTCAAAAATTGGCTCTCTGTGAGAAGCCAAACATAATAAAATAGCTTTTATAATTAATTCTATTTTAAAATCGGCGCAGCTTGTCCTTTTTGGACCTTGCGCCATAAAACCCAACCAAACAAACAACTATTTTAAATTCAAATTCTTAAAATTTGTTCAAAATATTATTTTATCATATCAAGAATGCGAATATTGCGATAATAATTTTTGAATAATTTTTATTTTTAAATATTTTTAATAATTATTTTTGAGAGATATGTAACTATATTTTCTAGTTACTGATCATACCTTTCTTCTGAAGTTATTTTCAAATGCATTTCATCTCAATAAAATCAAATATTTCTGATGAATTTAAATTTCAAAAAATATTATAGTTAATATAGTATGAAATTTATTAAATGAACAAGATTCCATGGAAAACGATTTTAATGAAAGATACCATTCCATAAATATTATGATAATTACAATCAACTAAAATATGTGTCAAAATACACGAACGTAGAACTTTTGTCATAAAATATAATTTTATCTTTTAGAATTCCCTTTCTGATTCACCATTTTATAAATTATACCAAAGAATTTAATTTTATTCGAACACTTAAATGCGAACAATGAAACTTTTAATTCTAAAATATTCAAAATTTAAGTAATAAAAATAATCAAACATTTTAAACTGCTATATATTTTGTAAAATGTATTGAAAATAATGGTGATAATGTTGTATTTTTTAAAAAAAATAACATATACTAGATATTATATGATCTGGAAAATAAAATGCTAAAAAGAATTTTTTAAAGAGAATAATCACTTACATAGTAGATGTAATTAAAAGAGCACATGCTTTCATTTTCCGCTCATGCCATATTGAAATAATCCAACCACATTTCTACCTGTCAGACGAAAAACTTCGAATGAAATTACAGTGTCAGGTATCGTGCGCAGACAGCGCGCTTTGAGGTTGCCACGTTTTACTGACAAATATTCGCCAAAATATGCCAAAAAACAACGTCCGAAATAAGAATTCGATTCATGTCTTCCTGTATAATCCAGTTAAGAATATTAATTACATGGAATGTTAAAAGATAAATATAAATTAAATTTTCTATATTTTTAAGTTCTTTCAATCTCAAGTAAAAATATACAATGACGATAAAATTTTGTTAAAAAATAAAAATATTTGTTTAATTACCTTTAACAAACTTCAATCTGTTTTTTATTATTTTTAACCGTACAACAAGAAATATTCTTTTACTTTTCTTATTCTTTATTTTTGAATTAATATATTTTTTCAATGAAGGTACATTTTTTGATTTGGGGATGAGTTGATTATTTAATTGAAATCATGACAGCAAACAATTATATTTTACTATCAACTTAATAGAAACTTTAATTAATGTTCGGCTATGGAATTGTTTAATATGTGATTAAGCAACTGCATAATACAATAGGCAATATACACACGAAATTTCATTAACACAAATATTTAAACAAAGTTCTAATGCAAAATTTATAACCGAAAAATGATTTTACAATTTTTGAAGGATTTTAGCTCTTTTAGACAGTTTGCTTTTATTTGTTTTATATTTTCATATACTGAATATTAAATAAAGTCAATTTCTATTTTCTTCCTTTTCCCAAGAATACTAATGTGTCAAAAAAATTATGCAAATTATAAAATGTATTTCAAATATATAAAAAAAAAGTTTACTTTAAAAATTCTAGTTTAAAAAGTAACTAATTGCTTTTTATACCATATTTTTTGTTTTATATACATACTTCATATTCTCCAATAAATGAAAGATTATTCTTAACATTCCTAAAAGATGAGGAAATTAAAAATCCATGAATGTATTCGTTTTTGCTTGAATTTGAATTTATCGGACATTTTATTTCAATAGCATTATTACCAGAACTCTAACATAATTAGTATCACAAAATTTATTTATCAATTAAAAAAATTAGGAACATTTTCTTTCCTCAGTATAAAAACATCAATGGATTTCAAAGATCTACACATGGTGTTTTCTGTGTAATATAGTATTTTCTTGTAAACATATATCAAATTTTGTAACAAAAAATAATCTTAATAAACAAAGCATAAAATAGCTTTGTTTCATTTTCATTACTAGATATAAAAAGGGTATAAACTATCAGATCATTGTGAAGAAAAGGAGTTTTCAATTTGTGTAAACACGATAATTTTTGTTTCATAATTTAATAAAAAAAATTAGAATCACACTTTACAATTATCCCTCGTGTTTTAGTTAAAAGTCGAGTTTGAGCGAAATGATACATTTTAAAATACACCTTGAATAATATTTATCAAATCTAGTCACATAAATATATAAAAATAGTAGAAAAACAGCAAGTATTTATAAGAATTTTAATTAGAAAGAAATAAAACGTTTAATGAGAATGGAATATATATAAAGCATTTAACAAAAAATGAATAAAATATTTAATGTAAGAGAAATAAAACGCGCTTAAAATATTTTTATTTAAAATTTCAAATTACAATTAAAACTTTAACTCACAGAGATATATTAGGAAACCACTTTCTTTACGATCTATGTAATAAATTTAAGAATAAATAACAATTCTTAGCCATTATTAACGAAACTATAATTGTTTTGCCATTAAATATTGAATTTACTAATTTTTTCTAGCCAAAAAGGACGATAAATTGCCATATCTAATACTCATGATAAAAGATGCTTTGGAGCTTCTCTGTGTTCTACTGCGGCATTCATCTATGTTTATTTACACGTACCGAAGAAAGAAAAGAAACCACGTGCACTTAGAGCTTGATAAGTTCATGCTACTGAGTTATGATTTTTTTTTTTTTTTTTTCCATCTACTGATAATTTCATTGAGAAATATTTTATAAGTACGTTTACAAGGAATCTTCATTTTAAACCCTTTTTTAAGTGCAAATATTGTGAATATCTGTGTATTAAAATTTATATTTATTTGCCTTTCTTTTCGAAAAATTATTTCACAATATGCAGTACACAACGGCAAGATATGTACTTCCACCGAGTACTGTATGGCTTAAATGCTCAAATGCAAATCAGCAAATTAATTATATGTCAACACACAAATTAATTTAACTACATTGCATATTATCACACAGTATAAAAATTTAAAAATTACTTTCAATTTTTTTTTATTATTATTATTATTTGAAATCTAAATAAGATATTCCAGAGAGTGCGTTTTAATATTTCTTTATTATTAACTAATCGTCTTTTAGGTTATTTTATATAAAGTACCAATGCATTTTGTGTTAAACATTTTATTTATAAAATATTGTTTCTAAAACATATTTAATATCATTACTTTCTTTATTATCTCACTAAAATACTCCATTTTTTTATTAATGCATTTTTATTATAAAAATACTTACATAAAAAACAGCAATTATATTAAAATATTTTTAGGGAAAGTTTTTTCCTTTAAATCATTGTTTTAGCTGTATAATAATTTTTTACCAGTATCTTGGAAAAGGTGCATAATGAGCTTATTTTACAACCAATAAAAAGAAAAGTATATCTAGTAATTGCATCGATTTGAAATATACAAACAAATATATTGTAATTGTGTTGTATCATATTTTATATTTAAACATACTTTTACATAATGAAAGCAATTGATATTTTTTGCAGATAATATTTAAATTTCACACAAAAAGAAAATAATATTTTCCTTATTAATATTAATCAACCATGTTTCAAAAAATTATCAGTAAAGATAATTTAGTTGCTTAAAGAAAAAAAATGAAAATATATTATATTTCATAACTCTAGACATTGATAAATAGAGAAAAAGATAACTTTAAAAAGAAAATAAGGAAATGAGTGACACATTAGAACTTAGTAGGGGTCAATAAGTACAGGGAGTGTGATATTATTCATTCAGAGTGATACTTATATTTTTTTTATAAGTTTAAACTCTCGGCAAGTTTTTAAATTTTACTTGCCGATATACATGGACAAATGATTGTATAATCTAGACATAGGAAAGGGTGTCTGTTTTGCATGGCTGACCATCTCTCTCCTGATGAAAACGTGGTCCCTATGCTCTTTCCTTAATTATATTATATTATAATTAAGTTGTTTTTCTTAATTTTTCCCTGATTTTGTCTTATTGATATTAAATTGTATGGTTTCTTCTTTGTTTCATCTTTATCTATTAAATGTATCTTACTTAATTTACATCGACATTTCACACAACAATAGCTGCTTTTGCTCTGGTATGATTGCCTATAATATTTATTTATTGATTAATATTGTACACCTAAGTCTGTTTTTACACGGTCTTTTTGTACACGGT